>JAUMHR010000062.1:14570723-14583056 GCA_032361145.1 Enteromius fasciolatus | reverse complement strand
TGTAGGGTGGTTGTGTACACACACTCCCAACACACATTTCAGTCCAAACAGCTTGAAAAAGTGCATGTACCACCGTACGACCCCTTTAAAGATCCTCAAAGACTTCAAGAACTGGGGTGTTATTTCCAACAAACTATTCAAAACAATATTAGAATGTAATTTATTTCGGGATTTCAACACATTTTGTCAAAGAGACCTTTTTTGAAAAAGCTTCCTATTGGTTCAAAAAATGAATTATGTTTGTACAAACTGTATTTGTTTGTATTTTTAAGGCACGCTATGCTCAATTTAATGTACTTGTAACAGATCTTCATAATCATAATCCCATCGGATATGTATTGTTTTAATTTGAATAATTGCTTGCTTGGCATATTGTACAGAGTTAGGTATCGATTTTTAAATTTAGGGGAAGCTACTTGGAAACCGTACCATCCCAAATGACAATCTATTAGCAATTATCCAGTCATGGTTTTCATAAACAGAAATAGGGATCCTATTGATATGTCCTGTTCAACAGGAAGTATGTTTCCTCAGCAGCGACCGGTAGCCCCAGGGCTGAGTGTTTAGAAGATTCTAGGTGAAAAGGACATGGGAGGATTGCAGACAACAGTATACTGCTAATGCAACACAACACAATACAGACAAAAGGAAGAATGGGACAGAGAGGACAAGTTTTAGAAAGGCTGAACAACATCAAAGTGCAACTTTAAATATCATATCAGGGGTCAAAAAAGAAGGAGCACGAAACAGGGTGAAAGAGACACTGTGAGCGCAAGAGAAAAGAGAAGGCAGAGGCTTTGATGTTCAAAGGTCTCTTGAATCCACTCAGGAAAAACAGACAATAAGAAGTACTGTATGTATTAATACTGACCTAAAGACAAGGAGCTGTCCTTAATGTCATTCTGTCCTTTGTTTTGGACTGGAGGAGGAGACCGGCTCTCGCTCTCATCCCTAATGTTATCTTCTAATTTCCTTTTTTTATTGTTTGATTTTCAATGGCGGGGAACTCACGATCTCAGGCCTAAAATATAGCCACGAAGACTGACCCAAAGCGTAATTAAGAATTAAAGAGAATGAATATTCATTTTCAGTGGTTAATCATAACCCAGAAACCAATCAAATAAAATGCCTTTAATTTTCTGTAAGTGATTTGCAATTATGTAGTTTAGAAGTGGCAGAAAACCGTTAATATCAATGAGCACTTCCAGTGCGTCAGCCAAATGCGATCAAACCTGGAAGAAGAAATCTGAGAAAATCACTATTTAATGAAGCGAGTGGAGAAATGAAGTGTGAGGATTGAGATTGTTTGGTTTGCAAGAACAAGAAACTGAGAATAAAGACTTTGAAGGGTTTGTCGGAGCGAATAAGAAAGATGACAAGTCTGAAAGAGGTTTTCACATGCATGCTTATGTAAATAATGTGTTAATTACAGAGCATGCAGCATCCAGATTACAGACACGAAACAGGGGCCTCTTGTTGTGACCTTTCTGAATGGATATGCAATCAGACTCCAGTAAATAGACCTTCTATTTCAAGTGCTCAGCTTCGCCCCCTCCCTCGCTCCAATCAGTGACTCCATTTCACTCTTTTTTATGACTGCATCTTCCCATCAGCTTGCCATGTCCTCTTCTCCTCTCATCTCTCATTTGCTGTGATCTGTCTTGATTTGGCGCTATGAGATCTAAACCGTGGGCAGACGAAAACGGCAGCAACAAAGTTGCAGAAGCATCGCAGATTCTTAGTTCATTCAATGCAATACTGATAAGCCACATAAATATTAGTGACACAAATCTAAACTTATTAAAAGGGAACTATTAGGGCTGCATGATTCGGGGAAAAACTAAATTGCGATCTAAATCTAATTTTGTCATTTTTTGCTCCAAGCGGTTCGCCAATAACGACAGTGTGGGCCAGCTAACCAATCGGAGCACATTTCGTGTTAACATTTGCATTTGAGAAAGATTGGAAAAGGAGGTGCTGCAATAATGTAAAATATGTAAAAAAATATATATATGTTTTTAAATTATGGAACAATAAGAGGATAATAGGATCCTTTGAACAGACTGTGAAATGGTTGCGGTTTCTCTTTTTTAAATGGAAAACAAAATCAAAGCGTCCAAAATTCAATGCATGACTCAACACAAGCATCATGTGCTGCTTTGACCCCAAAAGCTTGAAACAGAATGAAATCCTAGACCCCAGATAATGCGAGTAAACCAGATCTTGTAATCATGCTAATTTGCTCTCTGGCTAATTCTGGCTCTTCAAACACATGTGATTTGTATATCTGGATTGAGTAGTTGGTTGAGATAATTGGATGTTTTTGTGTTTATAGGAAAGGGCACATGAATCAATACTCCAGATCATGATCAGCAATGCTATGATTGGCTGGTAAATTGATGTAAATTATTCTTAATATCAAGAATCTTCATTACCAAAATGTTTTATATTCAGAAACATTACAAAAGAAAGAAAGAAAGAAGGATCAATCTATATACCAAAATGATAAAGCAAATAAAAGGTTTTAAAAAATATTTGCAAATTTGTTAAAGATAAACAGAAAACTTAAATGATTCAATTGCATAATTGTTATTTGGGATATTTTACTTGTACATATTATCACACTTTGAGTGAAGTGAACCTGTGGCAAATTTGGTGTAATGCAATGTGTTTATGTGGTTTAAAAAAAACTGTATTTTCCACATACTGTACATTATTGTTTCTCCTCAAAGCCCTGCCTTCTGAAATGGGGCGATTTGTACGAGGCTCAATTAGGATTAGTGATTGGCCGAATACCTCAAAAATAAACAATCTGGTAACACTTCACAACTAATGCACATATAATATAATGTATAACTCATGATTATCTGAGCTATTAATTAATGATTGCCTCATTAGCAAGTAATAATGAGTATGTAGCCTATGGTTAATATATTAGTTCATATATGAACTGTTATCTATACAATATTTTATCGTGGATTAATTCCCTAGTAACTTATTTTATTACCCAATACTTTTAATTAACTTGTTAATTACCACAATCAGCCAAAGCATTGTATTTTAGCTTCCAGGCAAAACAGGTAAAAAGATTTGCATTTGTGCAAATTCATGTATAAATTACCATAATTACTAAATGATGAGTTAATGATGTGCCTCAACAAATTACGTCACAGCATAATGATATATTCGCAAACCATCAGCTAATAAATAAATTATTGACCATCACTGTTTTCAATCCATAAGCGTTTAAAAATCTGCTAATAAATGGCTATTAAAAATAATGATGGTCATTAATTATCAGCTGATGGTTTGTGAACATATCATGTTGTGAATTTACTTATTGAGGCAAGTTAATTAACATTATTAGTTAAGCATTAGTGTACATGTATTGTAAAGTACGTGCTCTAAGTACTTTTCGTAGAGCTGGCCTTTTTGCCAAACTGAGCAACTGATAGCTGATGTACTGTTTAGCTGAGCTCCATTATCATATGTGGAGATATGAGAAAGGATAAACATCACTGCAACACTCCAGTGATCTAGGCTTTAGGCAGGTATGGTCAGACTCAGTTCTCTCCTCAGTGTAGACAAACTCACTCAGAACAAGCAAAATAAGCACATAAAGGACCCCCAGACTGTGAAAAAATAAAATAAAATAAACAAGAAATTTTAAATCATTTTTGAAGGAAAGCAAGCACTGCTCCCATCCCAAAACTAAAGTGTGGTGATAGCAGCCTCATCCCGTGGGGCTGTTTTTAAGCAGCATGCAGAGAGGAACTCGTCAAAGCTCAGTGCACCAAAATATGGAGATAGCTTTAATAAAAACCCATTCCGGGGCATTCAGAATCTTAATCTGTGCAGAGGTTTCTCACCTTCCAACAGGACAATGACCAAGACTGGCTTATAGACAATCCTGTCAATGTCCTTGATTGGTCGAGCCAGAGCCTGAGCTTGAACCCAATCAAATATTTCTGGAGAAACCTGAAAATGTGTGTCTGCCCTAATCAAACCTGACAGAGCTTGAGAGGTAAACAGATATGAGATGGGGCTGAAAATCTTATCCATTTTAAAGTTTGTAAACCTTTCTTACTTTGCTGTGTCATCAAAATTACATCTAAGGTAAAATCAAGTGGGATATAGATAGCTGCCATTGCAGAGAGACGTATGAATATAAACTGACTACACAAAGTTGTAATTGCTTCACTTTACCGTATTACATACTTTTAGTGCTTAAAAGGTACACTAGAATTCAGTGCCTTGTGGTACAATGCAGTTTATGTGCAAGGACTAATTTGTTCTTTCACACCAAAACTTTGTGCTCTGCCCTACTTTTTTTGTTCTCTAAAAATGGATTATATGATAATGTTACAGGAAAATGAGATTGTTGAACCCGTCGTGGCCCGCTGCGTAATGTCAACACATCCGCACTAAACATCCCATTAAAAAGTACATAATCTTTCCCGTTACCCACTCCAAAACGGATTACCCTTTTCCAAATTCCTAAGTGTGTTCCAGTGGAGTTATCACCCTTGAAAGGCTTCATGAGCTTTTGAAATGCCTCTTCACCTTTTGAGTAGGCGCTAATTACCCATGACTGCCTGCTACACTTTACATGAGGCCCAGCTGCACGAGCAAACACCCACCAAGCAAACCCAAGGGCTTGTTTCATTTGGTTTCCTTAGTATGACTGTACTGCTAATTTGAGCATGCATCTGTGGCCAGTGCTGGCCTACAGGTCTCACTAAACACACAGTTTAATGATCTCCCAAAAGGGAAACAGCGCCAAACAACTCCCAAATTATACTGTAATTACAACAATTATGCTGCGAGCGGAGGGGTCACCTGTAGGCTGAAGGACATGCTTGACTGCAGTCTGGGAAATTTCCAAAGCCTCTGTGCTGTTAACGCAAACATGCATCGCTTAAAGTGGCACATACAGTAAGTGTATGGTTCTGTTCGGCGGAAGCTGGTTATCATGGAAGCAGATCATCAGTCTTTGAGGAGTTTGAGGTTAATAAATTAAAAGTCTTTATTCATCCAATGATTCATCCATCCATCCATCCATCCCTTCATCATTATCATTCTAGCATTCTCTATTGCTCAATGAATTTTACCATCCATCTGTTGTTCTGCCATTCTGTTTAATCTGTCATTCGATCTATTGATCTATTATCCATTCATTTATTGTTCTGCCTGTCTATTTCTATTTATCATTCCACCCATCCATCCTTCCATCCATTATTCTGTCTACCTATCATTCCATCTATCCATCCATGTATCCATCTATTGTTTTATCATTTTATTGTTATATGCTCAATGCATTTATCCATTCATCCTTTGTTCTGCTATTCTGTTGTTCTTTCATTACATTTACGTTATCCATCCATTTATTGTTTTCTCATTATATTGTCCTGGCTTTCATTCTATTTATCATTCCATTGTTCTGTCATTCCATCCATCCGCCCATCAAATGACCTGTCCATTCATTCAATTATGTCATTGTATTGCTCCATTCATCTGTCTATCCATTCATTTTTCTGCCTTTATATTGTTCTATCTATCATTCTATTTATCATGCCCTTTGCCCACACATCTAGTGTTCCATCCCTCCATCCATTGTTTTGTCATTATATTATTCTATCTATTGCTTAATTGATCTATCCATCCACCCACTGTTCTGTTATTCTACTGTTCTGTCTATCCTTCTATTAAGCATTCCTTCCATCCATCCATTCTCACATCCGTTGTTCTGTCAATGTATCATTCTGTCTATCATTCCCCATCCATCCATCCATCCATATTTGTTTATCATCTCTGTGTCTCATTTATCTGTCTAATGAAAAGTGGAGAAATTGTTGGAATTGTTATTTTAGAGAGTGAAACAGAAGTAAAAAATAAATTAAATAAAACTAACCTTGACTTAATTCTTCTCCACTCACTGTTACACAGAGGACAGGATTGCTTTATGCAAATTTATGATGTCGGTGTATGAATTTCTTTGATATAATGGTGCGATCATATACACTATTCCCTAAAGCGCTCTGCTGAATTCTCAGCACTGTTTGGAGATCACAGGGAAAGCATGTTCTGCTGACAGTGATTTCAGCGAGTGCTGAAGAGGATGAAGACGGATTTATGCAAGACAGTCTCATTACACCAGCTTAATTTAACCTTTGCGGGTGAGCAGTTCATAATATTACCTTCTTTTTAATTGGCCTGTTTGAGAGTTTGTTGATAGTTATTGTTATTGCTGCCATGAACAACTGGCTTTGCATTTATAGGGAGGATCATTAAAAATCCATCATGGAGGAAGGAAGCAGAACTTCAAACGTTCACCAAGGGGAAGGCGTTTAGGGCTCTCCCACGCCGACTACAATTACCAATCCCGTTGCCTTCCAATAACAATAGAGAGCAGGCTGGGAGTCCGGGAGGGGAAAGAGTCATGAGGTAGATGAATGAGAATTAACTACATTCAGATAAACTGTGAGATGAAATGAGTGTGCATGGTGGGGACATGAACATGCACTAGGGGACGTTTGCAAGGGCAGGACAAGGGGGTGGCTTAGGTTCATTTAATCAGTACTAACGGCTCCATCCGTTTTCTGTCATTTAAACAGACTCTTTCACAGTTAAGTGTGTATTCAGATGTAAGTGGGAAGAATCAGTTGTATTCCACTGCTGTCTCACTATGCTGAATGAATGTTTCACCACATAACCTAAATGCCATTCATTTTTAATTTCAATACGCGGGGTTCGAGACCCTTGCAGCCAAGGGTTAAATTCCCCTAGGGCTCAGAGTCTGCCGAGCTCCCGACTCGCCCTCCTGACAGCAGGCCAAACATGCTATTCTATTCGCTTAATGAGTGTGAATTTGTGGAATATATACGCATATAAAACTTTGTTGTATTCAGCTTTTCTCCTAAATAATAATTCAAACTTTTACTAATATAGCCTACTGTATATTACTAATTAAATCAATGCATGCAAGAATTGACATAGACCAACATATAAAATAGTAAATAATATTAACTTTTGGATCAATTGTTCTTTGAATTAACAATTTGGAGATTTAATGACATATGCACCCACAGGTCTTGTTTGTGAGAGTAAGAAAGTTGCTGCAAAACTTATAGAAATTATGCAAATAACTGTTTGTTAAAAAGAGGCTGAATGTGCAGCGTAGGAGGCTTTGGAGAAATCAGTGAGTAGGGGGTTGAAGGTAATTGTCAGAGTAAACAAACCTCTATGACTGAACTCGATGTTCCACAGCTGGGTCAAATCACCAGTTAACAAAATAATGATGGATGTAACCTCAGGGATGCAAGCAGGAAGTCCACAAATGAGAGAAATAATTGAGGGACAGTGAATCCTTGACTTTGGTTTGATGTTTCAGTTCAGTCCTGAGAGCAAAGCATTGTGGGAAGTTTTGATTTTGAAAGAGCTTTAACCTTTCAGTGCCTTGATGTGTAAACTGCATGCTTTCTCTATTGTTGATTTTTAAAAACCAAATGACTGATTGCGCCCTTCGTTTCTTGCCCTACTCTCAATAAAGTTTGAGGGGAAAGTTGTCGATTCTTGCTGTTTCATGCTCATGACACGAGAGGCTCCTGTGAAGCATTTTGCAGCACTACAGCCCGGTTTACAAGCTTTTGTTATTGATAATAAAAAGGGTAGTGAAATGTCTTTTTTTCCTTAAACATTTTTATCCAGCTCATTTATGACAGCACAGATCAGGTTGACTGACAGATGATGTAAATGTTCAAACAAAATCTCTGTTCATGTGATAGAAGAAAAAAAAATGAAAGAGAGAAAAGAAAGAGAACTGAACATTCGGTGTGGATATTTGATCATCTTTCCACAGAGCTCCTACAGTATGAACCCATTTTTAGAGCTCTGCCAAGGCCCCAAATGTGACTGAATGAATGAAAACAAAAGCCAACCTGACAGTGAAGGCTATGAATAACAGAGTCTATTGTGGTGCAGGTGCAAATTATTAACCTGCAGTTTGAACTATCTGACAGTTCGTAATGTGCATTCTTTTCCTCCATGATGACATTTATGGCTGTATCCTGATAACATGCATACAGACACCTATTCATTGTGTAGCGATCTACAACATGTCACGAAAGCCTTTTTATTGAATGACATTAGGCAGATGTTTTATAGAGTTTATTGTTTGAAAATTAGTAAAAAAAAAAAGATCTAAATACTGTATATATATATATATATATATATATATATAAATTACCATGACGAAGCAGTGCTTTTTTCCATGTTAGAATAGTCTTTGATTCCACATCTTTATGAAAACTGCAGAAAAAAGTTCTTATTCTGGTGGGATGTTTTGTTTTCTCGCATGTAATTAGCATCACTGGATGAACATTAGGCTTTGAACAAGGTGAAAAACAAACATCAAGAACTCGAATGTGGTAAAATAACACCGCAGTTCTCTGTAGGGTACCACAACTGATCCAGTACTCTGATACCACCTATGGTGAAGGGGAATCACCAAAGAAAAACAGAATAAAATAGAGAGAGGGAAAAAAAAAAAAGCCTGTGGGGGAGAGAGCATGAGGACGGGTGGGCGTTTGGTAAGTAAGAGATGAATAAAGGACTTCCATAATTAAGGTGCTATGAGTGTGGGCCTGCAGGGAGCAGAGTCTTTAATAAACATCAGATCTGGTTTAAAACACTTTTAGCCAGTGTCTCCCTCAATCTCTCATCTCTCTGTTCTGTTTCTTCCACCATATTCTCTTTCTCTCTCTCCCTCCCTCTCTGTCTCTCTCAAGGTAGTCAAATATAATGTACCCAGTAAAATGTAAAAATTATTCTTTCTTTCTTGGATAAGTTTTCTATAGCATTTGTATTGATGTCTTATCTGGAGCCTGGAAATCAGTATGTCCTATCATTCGGATAAGAATTTCATGAATTGATTTCCACAGAAAAATAGTAGCCTATCATATGCAGTGTTAACCAAAAGTGAGTGAGATATCCACTGGTTGGATATGCACTGATATCTTTTGTTTATCATTTGTCAGCCACTATTAAATTGAGTTTTTTGTAAATTTCGTAAGTTTACTTACTCTCCAGCCATTCAAGATCTAGATGAGTTTATTTCTAAATTGAAACAATTTGGAGAAATTTTATGTTACATCACCTGCCCACCAATGGATTCTCTGCAGTGGATGAGTGGGAGTCCAAACAGCTGATATAAAGATCACAAGTAATCCACATTACTCCAGTCCATCAATTAATATAATCTACAGTTAAAATCTGCATGTTTGTTAGCAACAAATTATCATTAAGGCTTTTTTATCATTAAGAAACAAGCTTGCCAGAGGATACGTATATTTCATGCATATTTTTGGGTGAACTGTTCCTAACACTTATTTTGAAAATAGGATCATTCTCCAACTACCCCAGAGTTGAGTTTTACCATTTTGGAATCTATTCAGCCGATCTCCGTGTTTGGCGATAGCACATTTAGCATAGCTTAGGATAGATCATTAAATCTAATTAGACCAGAAGCATCTCGTATAAACATAACCAAAGAGTCTCAATATTTTTTTCTATTTAAAACTTGACTAGTTACATTGTGTACAAAGCCTGACGGAAAATGAGAAGTTGCTGTTTTCTAGACTGATATGACTAAAAACTAGGACTAGGAATTTTCAAAATAAGTGGAGTGTTCCTTTATGTATGATTTTGACCAGTTAATTTTTAGAATACCTGCTCAGTTTTTTAATACTACTGTATACACAAGTACAAAGCACAAGCCCAGTTATATGTCGTAATGTAGGTAGCTGTGAAGTGGCATGTCGTAAGTGAGCAGGATGTGGGTAATGTGTGCAGAGGAAGTAAGAGCACAAAGGTGGCAGGAATATGACACATGTATGGAAGCTCAAAACAGAAATGTGACTACATTGCAAGAAGAAGGCAGGAGATGAAAGGGGGGGATGGGGGGTCAGGATGATGTTTATATTCCTGCGGAGCGCAGAGAGAGGTGAGGCTGTGTCGTACCTTCTGCTCACCTGTCACACTCACCACCATCGTGATTAATGAGCAAGAGTGTGCATGCATGCAGCCGGACACTGAGAAAGTGTGCATGTGTGTGTGTGTGCAACATCGAAAGGGCCTGGCATCAGTCTCTAGAGATCTAAAATGTGTGTACAATGTTATGCGGGAAGCCAAATGACCTGTCGTTAATGCTTAATTGATATGTAAATCATCTTTCTCAAAGCATTTCGCATTTAACGGCAGATAAATCCCCTTTAGACACCTGGCCCACCACAAACAAGCACACACACACACAGCTGAATTTAGAATGTCCCGTGGGAGCGCAGAACACTGCATTACTGCACTCTGACAAGTTGGTTTTTGAAACTAATGAGAGATATTTTTCATGCAAAGCCCATGTGAGTTGAGGGTGAGAAGATGTTAGTGAAAAAGAAAGCAGAAATAAATAGAAGAGAGAAAAACTGAATGTTTGTTCAGTTTTAGATGATTCAACATTTAAACTAAATTCTTGGTGGCTAAGAGGATCTTTCATCGTCTTTCATCATGTCTTGTTTATGCCCTCAATTTAGCACTTTTTGGACTGGATAAAGTTTACAAGGAGAGGCATGGCACAATGCTTTTATGTATGCATGTATTTTTTATTTGTTATGGCAGCAAGTATGTGTTGTGAACCTGGCTTTTTTCAAATTAATTTCATACAGTTGTGTAATGAATGTTTGTTACCCATGTGCAGCCTTACTAATAATGGCGTATATATGCTCATGTTTAATATTCGTTGCATAATTCAACATTTTACAGAGCCTACACAATGATAATTATCTACAATGACCTCCACTAATACCGGCACCCTTGGTAAACCTGGTAAAGGCTCTGAAAATAATCTACATTGTTTATCCTTTTGATTTTCATCCGAAATAATTCACAAAATTCTAACCTACCACTGAAGTAAAACAATTGAAAATGAGGAGAAAAACTCATGATGAAATAAATGTTTTTCTCCAATACATGGCCACAAGTATTGGCACCCAATTTTTGCTACGTCCTTTTCACAAGATAACATCTCTGAGTTTTCTTCTGTAATGCCTGAAGGGTTTGGAGAACACCTGATAAGAGAAAAGAGACCACTCTCCAAATCCATCAGAATACCAGCTCCATGATGGTGCTTCTCCTCTTTAGTTCACTTCACTCAAGGTTCAGGTCAGAGGACTGGGACAGCCATGGCAAAAGCTTCATTTTGTGCTCAGTGACTAATTCTTGTGTTCATTTTGATGCTTGTTTTGGATTATTATCTCAGTGGAAGACCCAACCATGGCTCATTATAAGATTTCTAACAGAGTTAGTCAGTTTTAGATTTGTTATCTGCTGGTATTTGATAGAATCCATGATGCCATGTGTCTAAACAAGGTGTCCAAGACCTCCAGCAGAAATATAGACCCACAACATCAAAAACACAGCAGTATACTTCATTGTACACATGGAGTACTTTTTATTCCTGTGTTCACCAAACCCATTTTGAGTGTCATTTTTATGTTTCATCTGATCATAGAAGCCAGTCCCATTTATAGTTCCAGTCATGTCTGACAGCTGAACATGCTGGAGATGAGTGAGGAGAATTTTTCTTAAACCCTCCTGAACAACATGTGCTGATGTAGGGGCTGTTTGACTATTTTTTTTAACGGTTTTCTGACCCTGAGACTCTATTACTCGCTCTATTACTATTTTCTGTAATTCTCCAGCTGTGGTACTTGAAGAGTCTTTAGCAACTCGTCGTGTATTAGGATGATAGAGACACGTCCTCTTCCAGGCAGTTTCATAACATTTTATGTTGATTGGAAATTCTTAATTATTTCTTCCCTAAGTTCTCCCTAATGTCCTTTTGTTTAAAAGCCTGTTCAGTTTGTCTTGTCCTTTGTCGGTAATTAATGTTATTTTAAGTCCGTTGTTGTGAAAACCTTACCTGTCTGCTTATTTGCTCGTTTTGGAATAAATATATTGAATTTATTTGGAACCTTGATTCAGCCTTCGTGTTCACTGAAGCGGACCGTGACAGAATTACCGACCCTAAACTGAGGGATGAAGACGATAATAACGCCAGAGGAGATTCTCTGCCGCCTCATCGATGGGCTCACGCCTCTTCCCACTCCGAACGAGCAACGGTCAGGAGGCCTTCCTCCCTTGCCCGACTCAGAGACGAATCTTCGGCGGAGATTATGCCTAAGAAGGCGCCAACCTGAACTTTCCACACCAGTAGCGGACGCCACCTGCCATGTACTGGATCTATGGCAAGGAAAGCCGTTTTTTTATTTTGATCCAGTCCCT
>JAUMHR010000062.1:14517644-14528198 GCA_032361145.1 Enteromius fasciolatus | reverse complement strand
CCGAGGAGCGGATCCAGCGAGAGCTTGATGGGGCGACACGGAATGAAAAATACTCCATTGTTGTGTGTTTGTTTGTGTTACAGTGTTAGTTTTTTTTTTTTGTTTTGTTTTTTTTTGTAAATTAGGATATTTGTCAGGTGCATAATTCAAAATCACCAGAATAAGTATTGTATAAAAAAAACTTGAAACATGTATTCAGAGGACACATTAACACCATCCTTAAATTTAAATACAACAGCCCTTAGTACAATATTTGTGCAATGCTGCTTCTGAGGTTAGATGTGCTGGAAAGGTGTGCTGAGTACAAACTAGCATAGCCAACAGACTAAAGACACACATAAACATAAAAACAAACATGCATGGCAACCAGGAGTCCCAGGGAGCTCAATCTAAGTAATCATGAACAACCTGACAACCTTTGCTGACAACCTGACTTAATCTTAAAATTCAGTTTTTTGAAAAGGTATCGCCCCAGTACTGAGTGTGACAGTACTATTTTAACTCCAGAAGTTGGTTTGCATTGGCACAAACTGTTAGTAAATTTGGCCCATTATGTCTTATGTTTTTTTTTCAAGTGGAGTACATTTTAATAATATAAAGAACATTACTACAAAGAACGTTTTGGGCAATGGTAAGTTTTTCATGGAATCTTCATTACCTTTTTTTTAAGTGTATTATACCAAATCTTTAATTCATTAACCAAATGAGGAGCAGAATATCTGCATAGCTTTGTCCGAGAGCAGGACTACGTGTTTGTAATTTACGAAAACAAGACCATTTTATAATACTCTCAATAGTGGGTGAGACGATTGGCATGCTTGTAAATCATTTGACTTAGTTTAGCTTCATTAGCAGGCTGTTAAATGACATGTTTCGCACTCGAGATTTCAAAAGGAAGACTGTTTGATTAGTGAGTACGGTAGAGTCGAGGCGGTAACTCACCTGGACTCTGTGCGGAGCGTATTCATCATCCTGGCACAACAGCAAACTAGAAAACCCCGGCGCTGAATGTCATTCAGAGTTTGAAGTGAAGGTAATGACACATTGATTAGAAGTGGATGTGATTTGATGATGCTCTTCAACTGAAGGCCTCATTGTTGATGTGCTGTCGGTTCCTCCGAGCGCTCCAACATCCAGGGCGGCGGATGTGAAGCACTTTTTCTGTCAGTTATACTGTGTAGTTGCCTTCTTCTCCTCTGACCTTCTCACAACATTGACAAAGTTAGACAAAGAACAGAAGTTCAAGTTAGGATATTTCAAGTTTGGAGGTACATAGCAGTTTTTTTTTTTTTTCCTGAACTGATTGATTGATTCGTAAGGTCTGACCTTGGCGATTCCCTGAGATTTCAGCGAGGGCCTGTTGCTTACTCTCGGCACTTTGGAAACTCATTCGCATGAACAAACACATTGAACCCTCGTTGGTTGTTCATAAATTCGAAACACCCAAAAACTAGGAGACAGAGGGTAGGAACTATTGATTAAGTGTCTTTTTCTTTACTCATTCTTCTTGAATCCTCTCTGCCATGTTAAACAGGACAGGTGTGAAACTCACTCCTCCTCCCTGTCGGGTCAGCTTGGGTCTGGATGGGGACTGCTGTCTTCTTCGGACATACTGTTGCCTTGGGCGATGCCTCGGGCCGTTTCAATGCCTGAATACCAATTACTCTTATGGGCTTGATGTTACCCCTGAGGACTGCTCTAGTGGTCCGCATGAGTGGCTCAACTTCAAATCAAAAGTGAGCTTATCACTCAGCCCATGACCAAACGCATACCTGGAAATATTTTCTTATAATATGGACACCACAGTGATAAGTGTAGTGTGAGTACAGCAGGGTTGAAAGTGGAATTTACATTTCAGGGAAATTCAACAGGTCATGGTATTTTGAGATATGAAGTGTATTCTTCTTCTTCTGAAGTAATTAATATTTTAATTTGAGTAAAAAAAATACATAACTTTTTTTTAACACTGATCTTAATAAGAAATATTGTTATTATTAATTAATTTATTTTTGTAAAGTAACAAGTACTGTAAGGTCAGTTATATTTGAAATGCTGTAATATTTAATACAGCATCGTTATCTTTTGCTTCCCTTGAAATATTAATTAGTAATTAAGTGAATTTAATTGATATGTCATATCAATCAGAGAGAATATGCTTTGCATGAATATTTCATGTTTTAAGAGTGACAGTAAATTACCTTGTAAAATATGCATAACCGTTGCCAAAATGATTAAGATATGATAAAGCCACAATGTTCACCTGAACTCTGTCCACTTTCTGTTTATTTGTTGGCATTATCAATTGAGATTTTATGAAAGCAATATTATATTTGACTGGCAGCCTCTTATGTGTTTCACACACAGTATGTGAAGAGCACATTTTCAACTGGAGATATAAAAATATCTGCAGTTCAACTTGTGTATTTTACCATAGCTGTCCATTTATAAGAATGCAGAAACAAATGTCTGTTCTTAATTGTACCTCAGCGACAGCATCTGGAAGTCGTAGAGAACAGAATATAGAGTCACAAAGGAAATGACTTGTTCTGTCAGACAGGTACCTCATAGTTTCCCGTAGAGCTTAATGACTAGCTGTGTCTCAACTCACCTGGGGTAGTGAAATGGAGTCCGCAGAGAAGAAGTGGATATACATAGCGCCAGGTGAAATATTGCATCCATTTTAGAGAGCTAGCGCAGAAGTCGGCAAACATTAAATATTTGAAAAGAAAAATACATTGGGGAGAAAATGAAAGCGAGAAGTAAAGAGCGAAAATGCATGTGAGCAGTTTTCATTCTTGCTAATCAGATAATAATAAAGTGTGTTCGCTAAATCAAGCGCGGTGTAATTTCTCTACCTGCATTCATTATTTCACTGTGTTCTGCTCTTTTCAACCAATCTGTTCGTTTTATGATTAGCCGCTCTAATCCTTCAGTCAATACGTAAAGAGAAAACGTGCCGTTCAAAAAGCTCGGACAAATTTGTGATTAAAGCTCTTCGGACTCGAGCGTGGCCAACGAGTGCAGGCAAATGCGCTCACACACACACACCAACACACCCACGAATACTAAGTTCAAGTACTCTGCCAGCCAGGCATTTAGCCATGGTGCGTGTTTTAAATGGTCTCTCTGAGCCCGCTGAAGAAGGCATTATGCTTCTAGTCAGTTGAGTCATGGCCTCTGAAGCTGTGACTGCACGAGGATACGGATTCGCTGCCAGACTTATGGGAGTTGCGCGGTAGGGATGCCGTTTGGTGCCATGGCTCCATCTAAAACAACCGGTTTAAACTTGAAAGAAAGTGGCTGGTTGCTTGGCAGCTGTCATTTGATTTCACTGGGTTGCCAAAGGCTGTGACATGAAAATGCAAACATGCAAAGTGTCAAACAAAAGCAATGTAATTAGTGCGAGTTCTAGGTTCGGATTGTTAAGTCTGTTGGAATAAACTGAAAAAAGATGCATGTAAAAAAAAAAAAACACTAATGATGCTGATAATATCTTACTCTTGAGAAAGTTTGAGGAAGATGAAAAGAGCAGAGAAGGGGGGCACTCAGGGGTGCCGGTGAAGGGCTGTAATTGATGCAATGGTGCTATTCGCTGTCGTTGCTCACGTTTCATCTGAAATGTGCTTATTGTCACTCCAGGGGCACTCGGGTTTTTTGCTCAATGTATTCCAACCTTTTTAATCTGCACTTTTGCTGCAGTTGCTCTTTGAAGTCACATTACATAAGGGTACTGCTGGAGGTTGCTTACAAGAACGAAATAAAAGATTCTGTGCAGTTTCTTTCTTGCCGTACCTCCTGCTTAGCTCCGATTGCATGACTTGGATGTGTCTTGATTCTGTGCGACTGTGTGTGACTTATTTGAAAATACAGCAGGGTACGGTTAAACCACTGATCTTAAGACTTTTAAGAAACTGGGATGTGAAGTTCACAACAGGGTCATGGTTGTATTATATATGTATATATGTAATAAATAAATGTAGATAATTCCATTGGTAACTGTCAATGTAAATAAATTGTTTATATTAAAATAAAATACATAGATACAAAATAATATAAGTAGTATATTTAAATATATACATAATATCAAGGAACCTTAAGTAAAATTAAATAAAAAAAACATTTTATAATATTATAAAGTATTATTTATTTGATATTTAAAACCTTTTTGATAATTAATTGCATTTTTCCTGAAATATATACAGCTCTGAAAAAAAAAATAAGAGACCACTGCAATTTACTCCTAAATCAGTATCTCTCTGAGTATGACAAGCATTTCATGCCAGTCTTTCTACACATACTTCATTCTGTTTATTGAGGTACTTATTTGATGAGCACCTGAATCCAGTTGTATTTAACGGGAAAAGTATAAAAAGCACTGCTGTAATCAACACTATCCTCTTGCAGCGTGACCAGTTGGATAGTAAAAAATGCTAGAAGTCTTTCAAAAGTAATTAGAAATTTAAAAATAAACACTAATCATGCCAAAAACAGTGAAAATAAAGGTTTTGAGTCGAGAATCCTAGCTTTACTGGGTCAAGGAATCAGTGAGCGTCAAGTTGCTTCTATCCTTAATATTTCAAAGACGCAGTTCACAAAAAATGAAACAAACGTGCAATTTGTATTGGTGGAGTATTGGTGAGATTAACAGTTTTAAGAATAAAACCCAAAAGAAATTGATTTTTCAGTGGTCTCTTATTTTTTTCCAGAGCTGTATATATATGTGTGTGTTTGTGTGTGTGTGTGTGTGTATAGAATTAAATGATATTAAGGAACTAAATATAAATATATATTTTTAGAATGCATCTCTATATTTTTACATTTTAGAATATAATTATATAGAAATATAATTTTAAACTATTAATTATGTTTCTACTGAAATATAATTAAAATACTGAAATATTGAAATACAGTTATCAAATAATAATTCATATATTTAAATTCAAATAAAAATGTGTTCTTTTTTAAATTTCAATTGATTGATTGCTTGATTAAATGATTGATTGAAAGCTGATGTACATACGCAAATCAATTTACTCCAGTTAGTCTGAACTTATTCCTTCTGTAAATATTTTGTTTATCGATTGGGTTACATTTCAAATTTTGTGGTGCAACACAAAATATTTTCTAGTACATAAATTGTATCTTTGTGCCTATTTATGCCATAACTATGCAAAACTTTTTTATGTTCACAGCTGGTGTAACCAGCCCCTGGTCTGGTATTGCCTCTGTGGAAATTCAGTCCTCAAGCAAAGACAGATGGTTCATGGCTTGAGCCTCTATGGGGGCGTCTGCATAGTGACCATTCTAGAGTCTCAGCTGTTCTCAGGTTGTGTAAACTGGCCCCCAGCTGACCTGGTTTATGGCTCAATCTTTCCAATCGCTCTTTGATAAAGTTCCATTTGCTTCTGAAATCGTCCCTAATGAGGAGCGTTTTGTGATCTCCGGTGTGTAGGAATATTAGTGGGCGCATGTTAACCGGCTCTGTTGTGGCAGCATTAAGGTTTCTTCCTCTCTGATGTGGTGGGCCTGGCCTGAATCAAGGCTGAGCTGGATGTGAGGGAAGAAGGGGAATGGCATTTCAGGATGTGTGATAGTCAATGACACGCACAGTCTGAGTGTATCTGATGCTATCGCAACACCCAACCGTTTCAGCATGGAAAGCTTTTTCCCACCCCCATTCTTCCCACATGACTTGGCTCCTGCAGTTGGATCTTCAGGAATCACTTAAGCAGAACCACACCTGGATATTGTAGCATTTATTGCAATACCTTCTTGCCCAACACTGACAATACAAGAAATACAGATTCCAGTTAGTTTGCAGCATGACGCAATGGAAAAGCTGTTTTCAGTTGCACTAGTTTTTGAGAAAACCATTTCAAGTACCAAGAAGCAAGGCTGATCTGAAAATAATAGCAAAACTAGCCATCTCAATGATCTCATCTCTTATGATTCAATTACAGTTTAAGTTAAACTATTTATCTAGAAAAGTGATGCATGGATAGATGGATTAAATCAAGAACAACAAGCACCTAACCCTAACTCTAACCCTAAGTACTAAATAAAAAGGTTAATCTAAAGAAACTTCATCATGTTTTTAATCTAATAAGAGCAAAATAGCCAACTTAACCAATATTGTGCACAATTCAGAATTGAATGAACATTAATTATTTCAATTAAATTATATATTTCTGTATATAGAAAGCACTTTCAATCTTTTCAATCAAAGAAAGAAAGAAAGAAAGAAAGAAAGAAAGCAAAACTGCCAAAACTAAATGCCAAAAATTTATATAGAATGACATTTGAATGGTGTCAAGAAATTTGCGTCCATAACCAGGTGTTACTGGTGACCATTCATGCTGGTCTTTTCAGAGCATATGGTGGAAAAACTGTTCTTAATAAGACAGCAAGTTCAGCAAAGAATCATTGAAGAACTTTTATTTGTACAGCTCTGCTCTTTGACTCGAATCTGAGAGAAAATGCACCCTATGGAATTGCAATGCTTACGCTTTAACTTATATCTGAGCTCATTCAGACACATCTCCTTGTATGATTCCCGCCATGCACCAGGCTCTGTGGGAACATTGGCCAAGTCCTGCGACTCAGCGGAGCCCGTAATTCTCTTACAGCCTTTAATGCAGAAAATCAGATGAACGTACTTCCACGTTCGCTCAGAGTACGCTGCACTCAAGTTCTCGTTCAGTGTGTAATAGTCAGCTAAAGCCCAGGCCTTTTAAAGCACAATTATGCAAAGTGTGGAGACTGCGCTTTTGGGGTTGTTTACCAAAGACAGAGCGCATGGCAGTATGGTAATAAGCGTAGACTGCCGTGTGACATGTCATTCATGAGGCCTTTAAGTCTCACACTCTTAAGCGCCGAGCCATGCACTTGGAATGGAAATGCAATCAGATTGGCCTGTGCATATGATGCCACCTCTGAACCCGGTAATTGCTGCTCCCTCGGGGTGTTTCTGTGTGTGTGTGTGTGTGTAAAAGGCCAGTAATCTCAAAATTCTTGTGAATAATTGGACCTGTAGCTGGCATCATGGTATGATGCCACATACTGTATTCCCTGAAGCGTTAATGATCTCAATGCGAGACACACGCCGCACGGCTCTAAAACGAAGGGGGTGCAAAGCGTCTTCCACAGCACGGCCTCAGGCAAACTGCAAAATGCGATGAGCTTTTGGTGTGTTTGTGATGTTATTTTTACCATTTTGTGAATAGATACGGTGAAATAAGAAATAGAGAGAACAGAAGATGGAGGGGATTGGACAATGATAATCTAATCTCACAGAAATTTGCTGATATTTTTTGTGTGGTTACCCAATTTGTAAAAATTTGTACAAATAACCACCCCTAACCTAACCCTTAAACCTAGCCCTAACATAAAACATGCAAAATCATACAATGTAAGGCTTTGCAAATTCTTTCCTCATAAAATATGTACAAATTGGTCATGAGATAGTGTTGAACATGATGCTGTATATTTACATTTTTTTTAACTGTAAGACAATAATTGACCAATTATTAATATAAAATGTTATTAATTTTTACAAATAAATAAATAAACAAAATAACTAGATAACAGATTTCTGACCATCAAAGCTTTTAAATAGTCCAGCTACACTCTGCTCATGATTCTAAATTAGTAACACCTGTTTAAGGTCGTTAGCTGTCATAAAGACACCTTTGCACTAGACGATGGATACCTGACCCGAGCCCGATGGTACCCGACGGGTTGGGCCGGGATCGAACAGATATTTAGAAAGAATGCGCTGATGCTCTCATCTGTTGACATTTCCGAACGCCTTCCTACAGTTGCTTAATAAAAGCGGGCTTTCCACACAAAAAAAGTGCATGTGTCATTGGTATGAAAAACTTGTAATCATGTAACATAAACGCAAAATTGATGCAAGTATTTCGAAAGTTTAGATTGTAAGCTTTTAAAAGATGCTATGTGTCTATATTTGTGCTAATATATAAAATACATTATTTGAATATAATGTATAATATTTAAAAACAACAACAACATGTGATTGCACAATAAATAGCCCAGTAAACGTGTGTAATTTTAAAATATTCAGTAATAAATATAAACATTGCAGATGTAAAAAAACAAAAAAACTAAACAAAGAACAACTTATTGAGCGATTGATTCAGCGATTGATAGACATATTGATTTGGTTGATTAAAAAATATTGAATTGACTTAGAAATGTATAACCCTGACAGATGGATGGGTGAATGGATAAAAATCTATTCAAAATATTGATCAAACCTATTATGTGAAAATGATTAAATTATTAAAAATCTGAATTACCTAACCAGGACAACATAAATGTCCTGTCCAGTTGGAAATGAGCAAAATGGTTAAAATCACTTGTTGTTTATGGGCTAAGAAAATAAACAAAATATCTGCTGCTTTGTCACGCTTACATCTCTGTATCGATGTGTATCACTCTAGGCAGTTCTGTGACTTTGTTTTCCAGCACAGCTCGTGATACGTTCTCATTAAGATGAAAACTTTTTGTTGTAGCATTGTTATTGTAAGTCACTTCAAATAAGAGTGCCTGCTTAACAGATAAATATAAATGTGCACACTGCAGACATTCAAGATGTTGTGACATATTTTACAGGCTTCTGGGTTCCACTTGACAGAAGTTTATGTGTACTTTCTGTCACACTACGCTAAGATTAGTATATATGCTAAGCGTGACATAGCATGCAACCACAGGCACGCAACTTTGAGTCTGTGCAACCGCGTATCAATGAGCATATGGTGCCTGCCACTCTCTCCACGAAGACGCCACCTCTCACCAGCACAGAGGGGCTTCATCAATCAATGCCACGGAGCAGAAGCCACTCGCTAGAGGAAGCCCGGACCCCAAAAACTCTTGAGGGAAAATGCCTTCGTTTTTTAAAAGCCCCTTTGAGAATGGTAAATAAGCCCCTTTGAGGGCTTATTTACCATCCACCTTTGGAAATAATAAAACACTTTTCCTTCTGGATTAATCAACTGTAACCATATGCTCCTCATGAAATTGCAGTGCAATATGGACCACCGAAAACAGCTGTTGCCATTTTAA
This sequence comes from Enteromius fasciolatus, assembly GCA_032361145.1. Lineage (NCBI taxonomy): Eukaryota > Metazoa > Chordata > Actinopteri > Cypriniformes > Cyprinidae > Enteromius > Enteromius fasciolatus. Next base: position 14,519,114 of record JAUMHR010000062.1, on the reverse strand, counting down.
AATAAAGAAGAGGGATGTGGGAGTGGGAGTGTAATTGCCCTAACTTTGATTTGTTGGGTGCTTCACTTTGATGAGCGAACGCATTTGTGGTTTTTGGCATTTGTTTGTGTGCAAATGCTCCCTTCTGATATTTATTTTGTGTTATAGAGGGAATATTCAGCGGAAGGTAAGAGAGTTGCTAAATATCTCAAATATAAGCTGTAATTGTGAACTGTTCATCAGAGACTACACATTCTCTCAGACAAGTTTGGTTTCCACAAAAATATAAAAAAAATATTAATATTTCAGTGATTTCTGAAGGATCACGTGACACTGAAGACTGAAGTAAATTTAGCTTTGCATTACAGGAATCTATTAGATTTTAATATATACACAGTAGGTATTTTATACTGTAATATATTTTTATATATTTTTAGGCCAAATACAGACATGGTGTGCAAAAGTTTTTAATACGTTACCCGTCTGTACATTTTTGTATACATCTCAACATAAAGATTGAATTCAAACTTTCACATTACTCAACCTTAGCACATGTTGTTCCTTTGGCTTTTGCTTGAATATAAGCCTCTGGCTTCTTCATACTGTGTGAAACAGCAGACGTTATCCTCTTGAAAAATAATAATAAATAAAGATCCAAAGCTCTTCTCTAACAAGTCTCAACTTTCTCCAAACTGGATGTTCTTTCTGACTGTTTTGAGACGGAATGTTTCAGTGTGATAGAGAGAGAAAAATGAGTGGCCAGGATCTTCAAACGCCACATCAGATGGGGTGCCAGCAGCTTTTGAGACTGTTCTTCTGCTTCAGCTGAAGTAAACAAGGATGTGCACCATTCGGAAGTGAATTGAAAATCCACTTCTAATGGATGAAATAAATTGAAAGTTCATAGAAATTCATATGCCTGTAAAATAGAAAAGCCAAAAATATGTTTTAGATGCTGACACGAAAAAAACTTATGTGAAAGTTAAAAAAAAATATAGAAATATAAAATTTCATGAACAGTCTTTTGTGGATAAGAGTGGAAGCACACTTTCGTTTTTTTTTATTTAATTTTAATCAAATAAATTAATAATCAAATTTATTTATTTTTTAATTTCCGTAAAATCAATTTTTTCCAGTAACATTGCTTCGGTGTTATATGGTCTTTAATAATGTTTCTAAAACATTAGCACAAAAGTATTATTCATACATTGCTCATGAAATGAATTTTCTGAAAGTTTGACTTTCATCTACCGAATTTTGAACTTTAATACGTTTTAGTACTTTTTTTTCCTTTTGGAATAGTGGAACAAAAAAGAAAAGCAGGGTGAATTGTGAAATAGCATTTTCATATCTTGAAAATCAATGAGAATGCTTGTAACATTTTCTTAGAACATATTTTTGTTAGTTCATGGGCCGTATGTGATGTTTGTGGCCAAAAACTGCAATAATCAGGACTGTAAAGGGTTGTGTGGTTTTCTGATAGAACAGTAA
>JAUMHR010000062.1:14499286-14517544 GCA_032361145.1 Enteromius fasciolatus | reverse complement strand
CAGCATTCAAAAGTGACCAAAACATCAGCCAGAACGCATAGGAACTGAGAAGTGGTCTGTGGTCACCACCTGCAGAACCACTTCTTTATTGAAGGTGTCTTGCTAATTGCCTATAATTTCCACCTGTTGTCTATTCCATTTGCACAGCAGGTGAAACTGATTGTCAATCGGTGTTGCTTCCTAAGTGGGCAGTTTGTGTGATTGACTGTGTGTGATTGACTGGGAGTTTCATTGTGTTGTTTAAGTGTTCCCTTTATTTTTTGAGCAGTGTATATATTTATATAGCATTTAAGGTGCATTGAAAATCTAGTATGTTCATTACCACACTTGCATCAGTCGAAACTGCTTTACTTTAACAACAATTCAAATAAGTAAATACATCTGAAGGACAAATTGCAATTATTTTCTGTGGTAAACAAAATTTAAGCAACACAGTAGTTTGTTTACTCTACCTCTCTCTATTTCTCACATCTTTTAGACATAAAAGATGAATTTATCTACCGCACCTCAGATTGAACTGCACTATTTCTTCTTTCTTTCTCCCTCTCTAGTTAATAATCCTAGGATATAGATCATTGTTTTTGTTGTATGTCTCTGCAGAGAGGTGTAGGGAGCGTCTTTACTGCCTGAAGGATGACAGGACTCATAAAACCAGATTCACACAGGAATTTAACAAGTCAATAGTGTTCATTAAAATTAATGAATAGCAAAGCTTTGGCACCAGATGCCAGCTTCTCAAAGTCCTCCGTGGTCACAGAACGCGACTCAACCATCCATGGTTTTCCCCTAAAGCAAGGACAAAGCAAACACAAGATGCAATTTGACTTTGCAGGGACTGGCACCAACTGCCTGCGTCTTTCTCATGGTAATTTACAATCTCAGTCATCAACTAAATATTAGCATTTGGCATCTCTAGGTACGCATATGTTAAGAGGAAACCGTGTGTGCTATAAAGACATGCTGTAGACACTGATGAAGGATTTTCTGGATGCACTAGAAATCAATAAGCTCTAGGAGACCTGTTTAGGGTCACGTACTGGTAGATCAGCCTGTCTTTATCAATGTCAACCAAAGACCAAGGGGACTCAAGCTAGTAAATGGACTCTAACTACAGTGGCTGGCCAATGACATGTACCACCAGAGAAAAGCACTAATCTGAGAACAGTTTAATTAAAATCCCAAACAAATTATGTTGTCAGAGATTGGACGTAATCCCATTTAATGAGAAAAAGTGGCCAGAGCTGGATTAGAATTGAGTGGGTGTAATTACAAAACAAGGAGAATTCATTCAATATTGTAGCATCACATCTGACATATTTCCTGTCGAAGCACAGTTCCTATTGCTGTGGTTTGCTGAAGCACTCTTCTCTTTATTTTTAAGAAGCCAATTATTCTAGCGATTAAATTGTGTTTATTTAGCGTCTACACCTACCCCAACCCTAACACCTACCCTTTACCATGGTAGAAAAACAGTATTATTGACGTAACGTGTTAGAAAAAAAAAAGTTCGATTGATGTGCGCATGCCCAGTAGTCCTATGGGTGATAACAGCCTTCTAAGCCTACTAGTAGGTGCAGCAGGCCCCTACTGTCCCATATGAATGGGCTGATAACGACTGATAACGGCCGATTCAATCGAGTGATAACATCCGAAGCGGGTGATTTGAATGCTTCTGGCTCCGTTCTTCTTTGTGACAGAAGCATAAAAAGTTGTGCAGCACCACCTTGTGTACCGGGGGTATTTCTGTTTTTCATCATCGTGAGTGAAAATCGCTTGAGTATGTACAGCAAAAAACGCTGGCGATATTCGTATTAAAAATTCTGTAGTGCAGGAGTAAAAGGTATTTTAGCTCAGATTTGCCAGAATAGAGATGGAGCAGTTGAAAAGTTTATACCTTGTAAAAGGTAATTTAATAAATAATAAAATAACATGTATTTATAAGCTATAACGTGGTTTGTGCTGGTTATTATTTTTGGTCAGGAGATGTTTATAACCATTTATAACATTTTAAATGTTTTAATTTAATTACATGATTTTTTTTATTTATTTGTTAATATAACATCTACATGCTATTGTGAGATTCCCCTGACAAATTGTGAAAGTCGCTGGACTCTTTTAACTCTTTTAATGGAATCTAAAGCACATAAGCATTCATCCTTGCAGTTGAAAATAAAATAAAACAAATCACCCATATACTGTACTGTATATAATCATTTATCTCCATTACAACCTTATTCATTTTCATTGCAGATATTGTAAGCTTACTTCTTCACAATCTCTTTCTTTAATTCATTCTGTATGAGCATTGATTAAAGGTTAAGATGCTCAACTAATAAGTCTCCTGTCTGTTTTCTTTTTAGCATTAAGAGCAAATTTCCCTCACACACTTAAAACAAGGACATCTTTTACTAAGTGTGTGAGTATAATAAAAACTGTGATTATGTTTAATGGTTTTGTGAATTTTTTTTTTTTTTAAATTTCCGCTAGCTTTCTTTTCATGTTGAATCACCTAGAAACATGAATGATATCATGAGAATTAATTAGTTTAAACTAGCGTCTCACTAAGTGTCTCACACTTAATGTTATCCTCGACAAGTTCTGTGCTGATATAAATGATATTGAACAGTAACATATGACTATCGTCTGTGTGGAACCAAGCTGATCTCAAAACTGCGAGTGATTGCAGAAGTTTGTGGTTAAGAGTTGAGAGGACAATTGTGACGGTGTGTGTGAGGGTTTCACACACTTAATCGGTGGGTGGAGAGGATCTATTGATCTCTGCAGCTCATCAAGATGATTTTTATTGAACAGCTAAATAAAACGCAAGAGTGGGCTTGTCAAGTCTCTCTTCACACCGTCTCTTCTGAGCGTGAACAGAGGCATGCATCTTCCTTCCTTGCCCACTCTCTGCAGGAGCTCATGCTCTGGTTGACAAAGACATTTAAGGCCTTTGGAATATGTAGAACTCAATAGCCTGTGGTTTTTGAAAGCACTAAATAGAGCACGTCATGGATTTATTCATGCCGAGCTGTTTTCACCGTGCCCTTTTCGCTCCTTTTGAAATGTCTTATTAATTTTTTAACACAGCCCTTTTGATTGAGCAGCCTTGGAGGGGGGAGGATGAGTTGGTCACTGTTTTCTTCACACGTCTTGCCGGATCTACAGTAGTTTTTACTTTTCATGCTGTTCACCTGTTGATTGCAGTTTCAGTTTCAGTTGCAGTTTTTTCTAGTGTTAATTTACTAAAAGTGTAAATTTAATGTGTTAACATTTTTATTTGAAAGAAGTCTTTTATTCTCAATCAGACTGCTTTTATTTAATCAAAAATATGGAAAAACAGCATTTTTAATTTAGATATGGCCCGGTCCCGTTCGCCCCCCTTGAAGGTGCGAAGGAAAAGGTGGAGAAGGGGAGGAAGGTGGGATCATGCGAAACTAGATACCGAGAAGAGTGAGACGATGGTATTTATGCCGAGGCGGATAAATGAAATTAGGAATAATTAATAGGCTAGTGGGCGATAATACTAATGAGCATCAGTGGGTACCGGCTGTGCTGACACTCAGCGTGCTCTTCCCAAAACTATGTTAAAACATCCCTAAATTTATATTTAACTTAACTTATATATTACATTTTATAGTATTTATTATTTACTAAGCAAAAAACAAAAAAAAAAAAACATTATTTTTCAAAATATTCCAGAATACCTGTATGATTGTCATAATTATGGCTTCTTGGCATTACAGATTTGGTATACAGGACACACTGATATGCACTTTAAAATAAAATTCACATCTACTTTATATGTACTAAAAGTAAACAAAAAACAAAAAAAATAAAATAAGTAATAATCACTGTCAATGCTGACAGTGTCTTGGCTGATATATCGCTATCACTAACCACCACATTGCACTGCATTGGCAAAATACATTGTCGTGAGGTCAGTATACTGATGCATGATCGCAGGAGGCGTAGCGTGACGCCTGAGGCCCTGTTGAAATTCTCACTCCACGGGAAAGTCTAGCGGATTGTTTCGAGGCAATAATCCTTTACCCAGATGACTCTTGTACCCCCTTCCAAGGCTCAGGATGGGCAGAGAGAATGTAATAGATGAGTCTGATTTGCCAATCTGTTGAGAGACCTGTGCTATTCTGGGATAAAGGGTGATAGTCCATTACTCAGATTGGAGACAGATAAAAGCCTGTTCTCTGGGTCCAGCTGTCGGAGGCATTATGACAGCCTAATGCAGTTCACATTGTGAGCATCTAGCACAAACAGTAGTCGCAGTGGCCCTCATTTGGGTTAAATCAACAGTGTAGATGAGCTAGTAATTGCTACAAGCTGCCCACGTCGTAGAACAGTTGTTGTTATAAAGACTTTATGGGGGTAATCACAATCTGTGTGCTGTTAGCGTGCTAGCATGTGTCTTGCATGAGGTATTCCAGGTGGACTATACCAAGGAAAATATCTTGAGTTTTAAGGAAGCTAAATCGGGAATGTTGCCGAGGTATGTCGGTTCTGGTCAAGCTGTGGCAGCGTTGATGTCCGTGGCCACCCGCATAACCCAAAGTCTCATTTACAGCAGTGAGCCACAAAGCGGATTTTCCATAGGTGGCTGCTCCGGACAACTCTTCACAAAACACAGCTGAGGTTGATTCGGAGGGCGAAGAAAGGCTTACAACCTCCCGGCGAGCTCTTAAATCCAACCATATGGAGGAGATTGGTTCTGTCCCTCCTCCTGTGCCCAATTTTTCAGATGTGGTTCTGCACCATGACCCCAAAGCTCATGCTAAGCCCACCCAGCCTCATTGTAGCCCTAGGTCTGAAAATAAAGATGTGGAAATGCACACAAACACACAGACCAGAACTCTACCAGGTGCGGGCATAAATGAGTCCATTTATCATTACGGAGAGTTTAAGGTAGAAGAACATCGCAAACCAGCAAATTCGTCACAACCAATAAGCAATCGCTCATCCTTTCTTTAAATTAAATGAAACTTTCTACACATAAAGTTTCTGTTTGGGTTACCAGATGAGTGGTATTTGTAAACCTTTCCTTGAAAATGCCATCGATCACTGGTTACTGGATATAGCCGAAAGATAAGCAAACCCTTTTTATATTGCCAAACTCAAATTTCACTTGTTTGGATTCTAAACCACATTTTTTCTGTAAGGAAGTGGGTTTTACAAGCTGTTTTAGGCCTGGCTTGGTTTTGAGGCTTCGGTCGGTGAGACATTACAAGGGGACATGAGCTCAAGCTTGCAATTTCTTTCTCCATATATAGTCAAGCTACTTGACCACAAACCAAGGGCAGACGGAGAGTCTGTGGAGGGACTGGGTGCGGCCGTCGTTGGTTTGCATGTGTAAGCATATAGACTACTTCAATGATCCAAAAGATGCCATAGCTTTGGAGTATTCTCTCTATAGCCTTTCTTTCGAAATCTGTGAAAACTGATCCCATTTACTTTCTAACCTTACCTTGTGTATGTTATAGATAGATAGGTGCTTTTAAGCTGTCAGGTACTGGCATCTTACAGTCAAAATAAAGTAAATACATGAGCACTGCTGCTGTCACACTGAATTGTAGCATAATATGACATCGTAAATGTGAATGTTTTTGACCAAAGTAGCTTGTGTATTGACAGCAATCATCTGTGATAGTATATATTGTGACAAGCAATGACAATCATTAAGATGGCCTATGTTGACAAGTGATTTCTGTCGCTCTGAATGTGTATTGTATTATATATTTATATATACTGTTTGTTAAATACGTTTGGATTTAACCATACTGACTGTAATTTATCTACTTTACATTTTGGGTATCTTGCCAAGCTACAGTTTTCAAAGTAGTTTCAACAGCGCTGTTCCCGGGTGGGGAGGATGAGGTGTGAAAAAATGTAGAAAAGATGTAGAAAAGCAAGACTGCAGTAGATACAAAGTCGGAAACATGAGGGGGAGGGTATGTCTGCCACCAGACATCAGAGCGCAGACTGTAAAAGAAATCCAGAGCGTGGAAAAGAGAATGAAGGACGAGTGTTCGGGGGGACGGATTAAAGAGCAAAACAGGATCAAATGTATACGAGAACATTCTAGAGCATGTGTGACAGTTATTAATCACCACCGCCAACTTATCAACATGAGATGCGCATTGAATTCCAGCAAGCATTAACCCAAGTGCCAATCTAATCTTCAAACAAGGAAAGACCCACTTTTCGAATGCGGTTTCCGGTCTCGGCAGGGCTCCACGAGCCCAGCTTTCTGAATCCAAGCAGACCCATGTCGCATCACAGACGAGTAGGAAGGGGTGAACATAAACTTTCATCTTAGCTTTACTTAAGAGCAAAGTTTCTCTGTGCCTCCCTGGCCAGAAAATGACAAGTGAACGGCATGTGTCTCTTTGGATAAAGAGAAAGGCAGGATTGCATCAGAAAACCGGGATGGAAATAGAAACGGGCTTCCAGAACTGACAGGGACTGGCTCCGTTTCCCATCTTATCATGCATGCTCTCAATTTACAGATGTGTGTATGTGTGTGCGTATTGCTGCAAGCACCTTACAAACAGCATTGTTAATTCAAGGACTGCTCGAACAAACCTACAGGAAATTACCTTCATTCTGTGGAAATGCATGCAATGGCATTAGGTCAGCTGTGGCGACGTTTAATACAACACAATTGTGAATTGTATTACTTTTATTCAACAAGCCAATATTAACGCTGCAGTCTGTAACTTTTTCTTTTTGGTTACATATTATTTCGATAGTCCATATAGACATTTGAGACTATAAGTAACTTTGGTAACACTTTAGAATAACGTTCAGTCATTTATAGGTTATTAGTTAATGATGAAATATTCATCTACAAAACATTCACAAATGATTAATAAGTGATTATTATGTTTAGTTAATTAATTTACAAGTAATTTACAAGTTGTGATATGTTGAAAAGCACCAAAAAAATCTTTTCTTTTTTTTTAAATTTAATAAAGTGTGTAAACCCTTTGTCTTATTAGGACAGACAATTGTGTTCTGTGTGGAGTGTGTGGGATCTAGTGATAATGTGAACTAGTTTTACTCTCTACTCTCGAAGTTCACATGAGGTGCACAGTGCTAAAATACTCCATGTGTTTACCATCTTTACCCAACGTATCGTCTGTCCTATCACTTATAAATTCTAAAGTGTTACCGTAACTTTGTATCTACATGTCAACTACGTCAACTAATTCTTGTTTATTCCCAACTACATGTCTACTAACTTTCAAAGTAGACTGTTAGGGTAGGTTTAGAGTTAGTAGAACAAGTTGACATATACTTGCATAGTTTCTGAGAGTCAGTATGTTGTATGTTGTGGGCGCTTCAAAAAAAGTGTTAAAAGATATTAACTAAACAGTCTACTAATACTCTAATGACTGCTAGTTGACATGTAGTTGCAAAGTTACTTACTGTTCGCTGAATATCTAAAGTGGGCTATCGAAATAAAGTGTTACTTTTTTTGTTTGTTTTTGCTAACAATGATCCAAAATCAGTTTTTTGGCAAGTACATAATCAGCCAGTGTTCAAAACAGTATATTATATGAAATGAATTTGTTTATATGAAATTCAAATTGCATGGTAATTAGAGATAGACTGCACAGAAATTGTACTTACAGTTTGTAATTATCTAGATGTAACAGGCTGCTATTGTTACACATTTGTAACAGATCGAGTCTTTTACACAGCTATTTATGTAACCAAAAGATTGTCACATATGTGTCGCAGACTTTATGCAACATAATTATAAATTGAAGTACATAGACATGCGGTACTTTAAATAAAGTGTATCAAGATTGTACTTAAGTGTACCTTATGCGTATCGATACTGTACACTTCATCTTGCTGCACCTGGGTTTGATTTAACCCAATATTACACTGCTTAAATACATTTAATGGCTTTTTAATTAAATTAAAATTGCATAATATTACACAGGCATATGCTACTTAAAATAAAGTGTATCAAGATTGTACTTAAGTGGAAGTAGATGTTAAACAGACTTTGTAACAGTAGCTGTCTGTTACATCTACATAATTTTAAGCTGTAATTCCATGCGGTTCCATAACTTAGTAACATGATAAGTACATATGTCATGTACAAGTTCAAGTACAATGGCTACTACTAAGTACCTAATTAGGTAATTGCTTTGCTTTATGACACCTTAAAATAAAATGTTACTGTAGATCAGGGGTGCCCAACCCTGCTCCTGGTGATCGACTGTCCTGCAAAGTTTAGCTCCAACTCTACTCGAACAGACCTGAAGCAACTAATTACGTTTTTTTAGGATCGCTTGAAATTTAAAGGCATGTGTGTTTGATTAAAGTTGGAGCTAACTTTTGCAGGACAGTGGATCGTTGGGCACTCCTGTTGTATATTGTTTCTGAAGTATTTCTGATCAATTGTTCTGTCAGTATGGTTCTTGAATGCTTCTATTCCTGCCGCTTCCCTGCTGCCTATTCACTGTTTCTTCATACATACAGTACAATGAGATGCTACACAACATGTAAATAGACGTTTGAGGTCACAGGTCAAGGTACCCTGTATCTATGAGGACAAACAAATAGTTACTGAGTTTTTTTTTTGTTGCAATACAGTAAATGACAATGAATCCCAGTTCTTGGAAAAAGCAATGCATTTTTGTTAAGGCTAGCAACATAATAAAAGGGTAATTTGCTTTGTCGTTGACGCCATAAGGGTTTTTTTATTCAACGATTGCTTATGATTCTCCACAGACAGACTTATGTGCGATTCCTCCTGGCTAAACTTCTGTCAACAGCTGAGTCTCCAACGACAGCTGTGGCTGCACAGAAGTTCTCAGACCTTCACAAACCACCATCATCACCTCGCTCTCTCTGGGACCACGTTCTCGTGAAACATCCCATCCAACTGGCTCACCCTTCCTCTGCATCCTCCATGTCTTCTGCTGGCATCTCACCAGCCGCTTTCTCTAAAGTGAAAACATACGCCGTGACCTCTTTGCATGTCTGTCCCAATGCCCAACTTGCTTTCAAGCCTTCCCAATGGGCAACCAGGAGTAACTTCATTTTTCAGCCTACTGTTCTGTCACCTGATACCCTTGAAGAGACGCTTCTCCCTGGAGCGTCTGTATAAACTGGGCTCTGCTTCTTCTTCTCCCTCCTGTTTGCTGTCTGTGACTGAAACCAGATGGAAATCTGAAGTCCCGTTTTGGCCCGGCATGTTCAGGGCCTCGCTCTTTGACACAGATGTTTCCTGTCCTCATATGTGTTTTCATTCGTTTTCTTCTTTCGATGAGATTGATTCCTCCAAGGCCTCAGTTATTTGAGAGACTGGGGTAATACGGATGCTTGAGGGATGATATTGTGTCTGTTTGAACGTCTGGAGAAGCTTTTCTGCACAATTTAAAATAAATTGTTCATTCTGTATTTTGTAATGCAGTTGGTGATGACAAATTTGACTCCCTTCTAAATGTACTTTTAAATTCATAACTTATTGTACTATCTGTATATTTACTAATAAAAATGCTAACTGAGTTGATTGGATTATAAAATGTGGGCATTACATTTCAGAATGAAAAATTAATCGTATTTTATGTCAGGGAAAAAAGCACAGATGAATTAAATATGGAAGCAAATAGACAATATTGATTTCATGCTGACTATAAATATTTAATAATGCGTACACATCATAATAGAAAATAATAAAGGATGCATGTGTTTGTATCTTGTCTAAAAATAGTTCAAAATCAGTCAAGACTATTAATTAAACTAATATATTCTATTAATTTAAATCAAATTGGTTTCCATTAGTAAGTTTAAAAGCCCTATTGACTAATATGCTAATTTGTTTGGTTTGCTTCAGCCAAACTGCAGGCAATTGTTTTCATAATCACAATCTTATTTAATATTTCTTTCAGGTTAAATGCCATTTGCACGTGGGGCACCGAAGCCAAAACGAGATATCTATTAATGACTCAATATGAATTTTTGAAGATGTGCAAACTACGTAGATTAATCATTTTGAAAGTTGTCTAATGAAAATGGTTTAATTAAAAGGTTTTATTAGACTACAATAAGACTGCCAAAATAATGTTTCGTTTGGTGGATCTCTCTCTCTTTCTCTCTCTAGATGTGTTCATCTGTCCTAGAAATATAGGACAAATAAAACATCAATCAGACGCTGTTGTTGCTACTTCTAAAAGCTTTCATGAGGCGTTCGAGGCTTCGTTAAGCACTTCAAAGAGACCATCACCAGCTCAGAAGAGACTGTGACATATTTCAGACATTTTTCGAATCCATTTCAAAATAAAACTGTGTGCATTGACTCTGAAAGCATTATTGCACTGGGAAAAATGAAAAGAGAACTAGCTGAACATAGGCCGTGCCTAATCAGAATGTAATATGTTACAAATTGGTAGGACGCACGATGACAGACACTTAATTTGTTTTGCCATGCCGATGAAATCGGGTGACATATGTCTGTTAACCAGTGGATTTTATGTTTGTTTACCTTTTTTGACCTTTCATTGTGGCTTAAAATAATAGCTTGTCCAAAAATGCCTTAAATTTTAGTCTGGCACAAAGCTACCATATGGCTTCAGAAGATTTAGAATGCAGCACGTAGATTACTTTTATGATGTTTTTTTGAAGCTTGAAAGTTGTATTACTCTAGGAGTAGAAATGATCAGTGTTGTATTCCGTGTATTGGAACTGAACTGCAACTCAAATGATGCGCAGTGAGTAAATGATTTTTATTTTTGGTTGAACTGTCCCTTTAAAGCTGTCTCCACAGCAGTTTTGCAGTTTCCAGGTATACAAGGTCACATCCTCAAAGCATTTCAAAGAGCTGCTTATTGAAATTTCAGAAGTGGCCAACTTAGCAGAGGTCACTTTGTGACTTTGAAGAAAAGCTCAACTTAGCATCGCCTTGGCCCTGCTCCAATCAATTACAGACTCGACCCCAGTGGGCTCATAATGGTACAACAGGATAGCGACGCTGAAAAAGAAAAAAAAAAACAAATTACCAGACTTTGATTCATCTATGTAGTATGAATTATCATCAGATTTATATTAAACATTTAATAGGTTAATTTACTTGACAAATAACAACTTATTTGTTGATGTGTGAAGAAAATATTAAACATTTATGAAATGCAAAAGTAAACACATTCAGAATACGTGATTTTGAATTAGACTGACATTAATTATAGATTTCAGGGCACAGTTCACCTCAAAGGTTTTAACTACCACTAATTCTGTTCAGTCAATTAGCAGCATAAATCAGCGGCTGTAATGTTATTTCTGCCAGAGTGCTGCCACACACAACAGTCAGGCATGGCTGGTTTGGCCCTGCCGTTTTGACACATGTAAAAAATGTGTTTCTACAATCTGTTCGGCACTGAAAACAGCGTTCTCCACTCAGCCTGTTTACTTTTTTTGCAGCTGGTTTGAAAGTGGTTGGCCTACTTGCACATACAATAAATAAATGAATGATACTACAGAAAAGTGGATACGTTATTGTTAAATGCATTGACCAATGAGCTTCCCGGACCTATTTAATTCTTAAATGTATATTGTATACAGTAGGAGTGTGTGTGGTCACGGAAGCGATTTTGGTGTCTGTGATTCCGTCTTTATGTTTACTTAATTGGATGTGATAAGTAGATATGTGTAGTGTGGTAACAAATGCCAACATCTGCTTATGTCCTATGTGTCATCCCTGATCGAAGCTCTTTGGCAATATTTATTATATGCTTGGCCAGAGATGAGACGCCATTTGTAGAGAAAGCAGAGAAAAACATAGGTTAGGTCTGGTCTCTAGAATGCATATGCATGCCACAAACATGAAATGACAATAATGGAGGGATATAATGAGTTGTATGTTTTTGGAGGGAACAGAGACAAGTGGGTATTGTTGAATGCGGAGATGTGCTTTGCATTAGCTGTGGACTGAGGCCAAGGTTAGAGTGGTGTGACCCCTGCTTGTAATCCTACACCCGTGCTCTGACAAGACCCTGTGAACCGGGATACCATTACTAATTCTGCACTGGCTATTCCCACCTGCTGGAAATAGAGTATGTATCATAATTTCAGCAATGCCTGAAATCTACTTTTTTTATTTAATAGAAAGAGCACATACAGAAAGGAGGAGCAGCTCTTCTATATATGCGTATACTGTCAATAAAATATTGTTTTGAATACTTTTTTATTCAATTGCTCAAAAGTCACAGTAAAGGAATGTATAATGTAAAAGAGATATGGCTCTAGCTTGGTAAGAAATATTAACAAATACTATTTTGCTACATATTATAATTATTAAATATTACTCTTTGTGAGAATAGTAAGAATAGAGCCATACATGTAAACATATAAATGGCTCACAAAACCAAAATAACTATCACTTTTACAAAGTGCATTTTTCTCTCTCTCTCTCTCTCTCTCTCTTCTCCCCCTTTTCTCTTGTTACCTCTTCTGGTTTCTTTCTCTAATGACCCTGTTATCTCACTGAAGAAAAGCGTTTCAGCACATGGAATTCAGCTTCACTCTTCAGCGACCTTAAAACAGTTCACCTAAAAACAAAAAAAAAATAATTTTAAGCCTGTTTGACATTCCTGTTTTTGTGGAGCACAAAAGGTGAATTTTATTTTAAGCTGAAGTTGATGAGGATGACAGAATTTTCTTTCTTGGGTGAACTATACCTTTTAGGCACAGTTTCTCCCTCTTTCTTTTTAGTCTGAGCTGTCCAGGTTTCTGAGAAGAGCATTCTATTGTCCCACTCTGTTCTTTTATTCTCTAGGGTTTACTATATGTCTTTTACTGTGTCTGCCTCTCACACACAGCTGCCTTTTCTGTCTTTTGTTCACACCTGTTTGCTCTTGCGCCCTCTCTGCAGTTGTTATCATTCTCTCCCATTGCAGTCAGTCTTTTGTTAAGCCTTTTGCTGCCTGTGTGTCTGGATGGCGACACATGCGCGCACGCGTTCGCTCTTTCACTCAGACACCCTCTGCTGAACATGTGTTGCCTGTATTAGCATAAAGGACGCTAATGAAGGGCAGAACTTCTCTCTAATTCAATCTATATGTAAAACACCATTGGACTGTGTTCACCACATCTATTCCATTCAGCACACCTTTGCAAATTAAAAACATGCCTCTCTCTTGCTCGTTCTGTTCTCCTTGCTGTGTACTGGAGTCCTCAAAGAAAAAGAATCACTCACACAGTCCATCCAGCAAGGTCTGTCTGGTTATTACACAAAAAGTAGTGACTGATGAGTCATAAACTAATGGTGGGGGTTGTGATTTAACTAAATCTTTTGGGTTTTTTTTAAATCCATTTGAAAATAATGTTTGTAGAGATCAAAAGTCCGCGTAGGTGATTTTGATTCACAACAGAACTGAATCTTTGGAATCACTTTAATTGCTGAAATTAAATCTCTAAGAAATTAAACGTCACTGAAAATTATTTGTTCTGATTCATTCAAGATGGTTTTGTTTGTCTTTCATCATTCTAGTAAGTACTGACTAGTATGTTCACAGATATAAATGGTGTGGATTTTTATTAATGTGACAGAATTGAATCTTTTAAATCCACTGGTAGTAAAGAATTGTTAATATTTGTTTTTGGTGGTCATTATACTAGGAAGTAGCTACCAGTGACTCCACAAGTCCAAGACCAAGGTGGTGTTCAATGACATGCTAATACTTAAAAGCTATCAAAGCAGCCACATGTTTTATGAGTCAAAGGACGGTTCATTCGCTTAAAAGATTCGTTATAAAACTCTACTACTCCACAGAGACTCAGTCATCACATTTAGTGTAAGGGTCTCACTTTATCGCACCGTTTTAGCTCTTGGCAAAGGGTTTAGTCTCCACGCACATGTGCAGGTGAACGCCAGCCCTAGCAATTACTCAGCTGTGTCGAGTAAATGTTGATGTGAGTCTTTTGGAAATAGCCGTTCCGGTGATGAAATAAAATTTAACGCCGGGCCTTTAACCATAATCGTCTCAGGGCTGAACCGAGACTGTATTCGTTTACAACACTAATAGTGGATTTGAGTGCCGGTGTAGGTGAGGTGATTTAGAGCAGAAGACGAGAACGGGGAAAACTGCAATCCTTGCTGCGTTTGGGGTCCCGGTTGGATGCCCCGGGTGCCCGCCTGATCATGGTGCAATTGAACATTACCAGTGGGAGAAGAAAAGAGACTTTAGTCGGGTAACAAATGTTTCAGCAATCCGTCTTTCGCTGGAAAACAGTCCCCCGGGAAGAGCATTGAGCTTTGAAAAGTAGCAAGAGAGAGAGAGAAAAGATATATAAAAAGAGTTAAAAATGATGAAAAGGCAACAATGGAAGGTGAAAGATTCAGGCAATGTGATACATCAAAGGGAAGACTGATTCGAAGGACAAGACATGAATGTATGAGGATTTTAACTTGAATATAAACGGATGAGTTGCAAACACAGCGGTTCAGGGTTTGAATATGATTAACACATGATGGGAGTATATGTGCACTTAAAATATTTAAAATATCTTTCTTTCTCTCTCTCTCTCTCTCTCTCTCTCTCTCTCTCTCTATATATATATATATATATATATACACTGTATATACATACGTATGTTTATATATATATGCACTGTATATACATACGTATGTATATACTGTATATATACGCAGTATATATTACATTATCACATAATATGACTAAAATGGCACATGATCTTATCAAAGTCGGTGTTTAATTGTGTAAATGATATCCACTTATTCTCTTAAAAAAAAAATCAGTCTTTTTATTCCAAGTTTCTGTAAAAATGTGGCAGTGTGCTTAAATAATGCACATAGTTGGGAATGAAAAATCTGAATGCATTGCACTGTGGGATACATCATTCAACATGGTAAGTTCTCTTGTATGCTTTTTGTTCTGACAAATGTAGTAGGTCATCTAGGTGTTATGCGTACAGAAAATTGTCAAAGGGTTTACAAAACGCATTCTGTACACTGCAGCAATAGTAAGAGTAGTATGCTAGTGTACTTTTGATGTTTGATTATAGCTAGTCACTGTGACTGACAGTGTTGGAAATTTAAAACACCACTCTTAATAAGTCGCATACAGTAGAGTGTTCGGTGATGTAGATACAGTTACTGTAGATGTTAACACATTTTGTTTAACAATAACCTTTTGTGATGCTGGTACAGTTGTGAGCTTGGTGTAGTTGAAGTGACTTTTGCAAGCAGCTTTTCAGATGTGAATAGACTAGATCATTTTCCATCTCTTCCAATTTTTGAAAAGCATCAGCTGCCACTGATTACAACGTATTGAGTAGTTCACTACAGATTGTGTGTGCGTGTGCTTCATACCAACATCAGTCTCCCCAGTTGTCAATCACATTATTACTCTACATCAGCTAAGCAGCTCACAATCCATCAAACCTTCAGAGAGGCTCATAATGTGATCATCAAAATAACCCTCAAATGTAACCGTGACTGACGGCCAAGCGGATTTGTATCGACTCGGCCATTTAGATTTCCAGAACGGCATCAGAGTTTCTCGTCATCAAAACAATAGGATCAGCCAAAGCAGTGACGAGAACATATTTGTTTTCATTTCTGATTGTTTCGACACTTTATTTATTTATTTGTTCGCATAACGTCCTGAATTATTCATGAAGGCATTCATAATTTAACAGAGCGGACCCAAAGATTTACACGGGCCTGTTTGTCAGAGACTTTTATTTGGTGGCATATTCAATAATTGTTTAATATATCAAATTGACTGAAATGGAAGCCTCGTCTTCTCCTCAAGAGCCCCATGTGTTCTGATGCGGTCGCGTCGCACTTCAAGCGGTAGAGAGAGGACGACTGCCAGTGAATTTCCGCTTCATTACTCGTAAATCTCCATTTTCTTATTGGCAAAAACACTTGTTGGAAGGCTGAGCTGAACGCTAATGAAGACCACTTGAACATGCGCATGTCATTCAAAGCAAGGCAAAGGGGCTAGGTCTGTTTTACGTTAAAGTCCTTATGTATGTTTATGCACAGATGCTTTTGCTTTTATGGTAGCATGTTTTGAAATGTGTCAATTATGCGCCGATATAACTAACATCTGTGATTCTTCAGTGTCAATTCTATTTGTGGAAACCAGTTTTGCTAGCTTTAACTAACTAATCAACTTAATCAAAGCCAATTAGATTAGTAACTTTACACTTTGTTGTAACATTTTGAAACTTGATGGGATATGTTTTAATATTATAATATCTTTATTGAGATGTATAATGTATTTAGGAGAACATTTTCATCGCATCTATCATAGCCTTCCACTAGAGGAGCGGCAGATGGATGGAAATTGAATGAAATGTTTTATGAGGCTCAGGGCACAGCAACTGGTGAAGCTCATTAAATAGATCTTGGAACCCAGAGATCCTTTTGGTCATAAATGCACACTCTCGGGTATAACAAAACATGTAGCCACTAAAAGCTGCCTGAGGTGGAAATTTGATCACAATGCTACTTTGAGGTGTGAACTAGCGAACAAACATTTGTTCACATCAGTGCAACCAGTGAGGCCTAAAATACCCGCATGGAGACAGTTTTCAAAATCACACAATTAATGTAAACCGTATAGACTTAAAAATGATTTTGATTAAAAAAAGGCAACAAATTTGAACAACATTTAAATGAATGTACTGTTGAAAAAAAAAAAACTTTCAAATATAAAACTAAAATATTATCTTCATAGCAAAATAATATACAATATTTAAAATGTACATACATATACCTCTTTTTACAAGATGTAAGTCTCTTTCTCTTTTCAAGTGTGAGACCTAGAATATCTTTCTTCTTCGTTTGTGTTCGTTTAACCTTGTGTATGCCTTTACTGCAGAGTTAATCTTTGACCTTAATAAAATATATCTAAACAGGCTACCCAAGATCTTCACAATTACTAGAATCATAATCTGTGCCATACAGGTTTTTATTGCATTATGCTGCTTTTCATTTCATACATGTCAGATTGGATCTGCCTCAAATCGTCGTCATCTTGTTCATTTATTCCACTTTCTTTATAGTACTTGAGTACGTTGATGATTCATCTTCTATTATGCATTTGAACACTTTTGCATTAATAATAAAGTATTTATACCATTTTCATGAACGTGTTTTTCATTGTCAAACACAGAAGTACAGTACATGACGTAATTACTTAGAATTGTGCAAATTAAGTACAAATCAAAGGCAGACAAAAACAACATATGTAAATGTGCATATGTAAATAATATGCAATAATAACTTTTTGCGTCAGGTAGTGTGGATCGGTGGCAATTGTTGATCATCAATTATAAATAATATAAGTTATGTTTCCTAAAACAATTGATTATCTTGATACCACGCTTCAGTTTCTCCAGTGTGATGATGATTTGATCTGTCTTTACTGTATGGTTCTGCACACTTTCAGTTCACTGCTCAGTGCAACGATACTTTCGAAATGGCGCCTCGGTGAAGTCACACATAATAAACACATGTGACTGACAAAGACCAATAGAGCTGTGGCTTTACAGCGTGTTTCTCAGATCATAGACTACAAAAGATGGACAACATGACTCCACTTCCTTCTACTATAGAAAGTGAAGACACTTCAAATGTTCTCAGTATGGCTGCTGACATCTTGCGAAAATGATGTAATTTGGAGCCAGAGTCTGCCTAGTAGTAGAGATAGTGAGCTAGAGCCACCCAAACTTTCGCATACCCAATTAAAAGCTCACAATCATGACACCACACCTCGCAAAAGTTGTAGAAAAACGAATACTTGAACATACATCAGCATGATAACAACTATCTAAAAATAATGGAAACTATCTTATTTGAAGTGTAACTTCATTATTTAGTCTCAAGCCCCATTAGATTACATGGAGAGGGTGGGATTTATGACCGATACTGCAGCCAGTCACCTGGGGGCGATCGAGACGCGAAGGCTTCACTTTTCAAGACTCGTGCAGCACAACTGCCTCAGATACTCTGCCAAAACAAAAAACCTGTTTAGTTTTGATTGTTGTGTCTATTGCACTGAAATCATGCGTTTTCAATTTCTCTTTCGTGTCTAATTGCACTTATACTGTCAAATATATGGAGCCCCGCACATGATATAAAAAGAAAATAAATAAATGTGCACATAATTTACTAATTCATTCCTCAGTGTAGTAAAACATTAGAAAATTACTCACAGCTCTTGAGTAAATGATTTTGGCTCATTCAGGGTGGGGTCT
>JAUMHR010000062.1:14470783-14481778 GCA_032361145.1 Enteromius fasciolatus | reverse complement strand
GTTATTGTAACCCCTCTACGTTTTGCACTTTGGACAAATGTAGTCAGGGTACGTTTTTATATGAGACTGGGTTGCTATTTCATCATGTTGATCATGTTCTCTATTATTTATGTGCAGTAGACTTACACAAGATTTTTATTTATCATACTTAGAAACAGAATTTCTTTTTCTTGTGTGTTTGATGACATGGAAGGTATTCCGAATAAGCACAATTTTGTCAAGTGAAGCAAACTTCTACAGTCATCTCTGTTCTTTGTCTAAGGACCCTGAGAAACGAAACCCAGCTTGAGTCATAAGATGTATAGCAGTAAAACATGATTCTTAGACACACGCTCAGGATTAGATCATTGCTTTGAGGAGTTCAGCTAAACTTTGCTGGCAGGATTGGGCGCTTCTGCTCTGAGCCACTGAGGCACGAGATGTCGTGTTCCCTGCAGCGCTGATGGCTCACGTGACAAGGGACTTTGCAGTCTGCTCATAATTTGATTGTTAGCATATGGTGCTATGCTTACGGAACAGCCTCGACTCATCAAATATTCACCATTACAAACAGAACAAAAAGCTGCCCCCACCCGCTGTGACATTCATATTTCATTCAGCTTACTCTGTCTTTGCTCTGTCTTTCTCCTGGCCCTGAAGGTTTCCGTGGTTTCTCTATTGTTTTTCTTCTTTTCTTCTCTTTCTCTCTCAGGACAAGCACTCTCTCAAAGCACTGCCATCTTTGGAGCAGTAGGGATGGGTGATCAAATAACCTAAATACTACAAGAAGATATGAATAATTTTGTATCATGGTACATATACATATGTACCTGTGCCATGAATACTAGATACACAGGCACACACCATTTACTTGTTCTACTTGTTCATAAGAAGAAGAAGAAAAAGGACTGAAACAGTAAAACAGGAAGCACTTGAGATTGAACAGTGATCATGATTCAGTTGTAGATGGTGAGAGAGATTTGGAAAGGTTGGCTTATCAGACTGTCTATCAGCAAAGACAAAGGTCAAGAGAACGCCAATGACCGGACGTTATCAGATCTTACCCAAAGTCAAACCTGTGCTGAGAGTCACTCAGTGTTTGTTGGTATACTAGGAAATTTATAGTTCCAAGAAGAACATTTAATATTCTGAAATAATAGATTCTTTAGATTGTCAATATGTTCCTTACCCCAACAATAAATGAACAAACAAAACGTTCTTAATAGAACGGTTTACTGATAAGTTCTTTGAGGAAACAAAATGGTTATTATGTTGCATTTCGAACGAAAGCTTTTGAAACCATTATTTTTAAGTGTAGCCACTCTGACTCATTTGAAATCACTTTTAGCATCTGTTTCTACCTGCTGCATCTTTTCAACCAAAGCATAGCGCACTAACCAATGACCATTGATCTTTTCCTCTTCCTCTAATCTTTCTTTGTTTATATTGGTGGACCTTCCATGGCCTCTTGTCTTGCTTCGAATCCTTCAGGCTGCTAATTACAGCCAAGCAATTCACTTATCAGAGAAGCACTTTGCCATAAATTAATAGAAGCCCTGAAAACAAATCTCATCTGACTCACTGGGTGACCGAAGCATTTGTTTGAATTTCCTGTATCTGATTCCTCACCGCCTGTGAAATTTAATTAAATATGCCTTGTCACATTTCACATTGTTCTCTTAGGGTCCTTTTTCTGTCTTTCAATCTCTATCTCCGTCTCTCTGAGGCATCTCTCTCTCTTTCACAGCTCTCTTGGGTGTCTAAGACCATCACACAAAGGCTGTGTTCACACCTGTTATTAAAAAGAAAGTTCATCTTAAAATCAATCACCTGCATGTCATGTTAAACTTGTCTTTCTACAAAAGATGAACGTCAGTGAGGCGTTTTAGAAAACTCAAAAGTGGGTTTTGTACTATGGAAAAGCCCCATGGATGTTATTAACTGTTCACGGAACCATCAGTGTCAAAGAAGAACCTTTAGTCATAAGACAAAAAATGTTTAATGCTCTTCAAAATATCTTATTTTGTGTTAGTTATAAGAAAGTAAGCCATACAGGTTTCGAATAGATGACAGAAGTGCCATGTTTGGGTGACCTTTACTACCGAGTGAAAACAGCGTTAAACGAAAACAGAAGAAAGGCCTCAGCTAGCATCATTGAACTGTTAGCAATGGCTGGTGGGAGCTGTCATTGCTGAATTCTTTCCTGTAGTTCTGTAAGTTTCTAATTCTAAAGATCGAAGCTGGTTGACTGCAGAGTTGTCAATGCGTACACCTGAGCTCTTGACAACACTCTCCATGTCAAATCTGTCTGAGGTGAGGCTTGCATAGAACTGCCTTGGGCTCCATCAAGACTGTGTGGGAGTTTTTTTGTTTTTTTTTACAGAGACATCTAATTTACACCCTCTCACATTTTGCTTCGACATCTACTTTGCTGACTAAAAATGAGTTATGAGAAAGGGTGGAGGGGTAAATCAACTTTTTCATTTGATAAAGCTAATTGCCAAGAATGCTCTTTAGGGACATGACATTAGATTTTTCTCAGGTGTTCAATTCCTGATTTATACATTTCTTTACTTTTTTTAACGGGCAGATGTTTCACCCTGCAGGTGGCTGTTTAAATGTTTTGAATATGATCTGCTTTTACATGTCTGACTAATTAATCTCCAGGCTCTGATGACCGCGGTTTCACCGTTTTAGCGTAGAACGTGCTGTTTTGACGTGATATTTAGAATTCATGTGGGATTTTCTTTCTTGAAGCTGACTGGTTCAAATGAGTTTCTCCTTTCTCGGGGCAGAGTGAGTTTGAATGGGCTACTAAAAGCGACATGCGTTAAATGCAAATTGATTGCAAAGGCGTCTTCATGGAGCTTTATCCAGTCTGACTACCCTGAGCAGACACTTTGAAGAGCTTTAAACTAACCCTAGCCTGAACCCTCTACCCTCAGAAACTCCTTTCAGTTGTCCCACTTTCTATTTCTCTTTGTATGTTTTTCCACCTCCTACCCTGCTGGCTTCATTTGTGTTGGTGTGAAGCTGACATCCCCCAAGGTTCCGTCTTGGGCCACTTTTTTCTTGTGCGTGTGTCGTTCAGCATTTGGCTTGTAAAACTCATGATGTGCCCCAGCATCTGCTCAGCAGCTCAGAATTAAACACAGACAGAGGGTCCAAATGAGCGGGAAAGCAAAGATTGTACTCAGGGGCCGTTGTGTGTATCAGTTTGGCTTTGCCTACAGATGCAGACATACACTTGTTTATACTGCGGGCATCTTTCTCAGCACAGGCTGAGCGGGCAGCAGGCCACTCCATCACTCCCCATGTTGGCGAAAAAACAGCTGGAAAGCACACACGCACACACATCTGTTGGACTTGGACTGATGTGAGCGAGATGGCTCGCTCTGATTGGTTATCATAGAGAACCATCAGTCCTCTGATTCACCCTGTGCTCAGAAGTGTGTGTAAGATGAAAGAGGATGCTGCAAGAGGGGATGAGATATGCGTGCCTGCGTGACAATGTGTGTAATGGTTGTAACGGCTTTGTTTGGTTCATGCTACAGCTCAGATAAAAAATAAATAAATAAAAATAAATAAAAGATTTAGAAGATGAAATTATTCTGACTATTTTTTTTATATATATTTTATTCCATATTCAAGCATTTTAGGTATTCATTTAAATGTGTTTTGACATTTAACAATAACACGTTAAAAATATCTTTGTTCTGTTGATCATCTGAAACATTATATTGAGTACACTAATGCGATATGGTTTTATTTTGAATTATTTGTTTTAATTAGTTATTCATCTGTTGTTAAAATAACAAATTTATAATTTGGACTTGGATATTTGGAAATTTCACATATTTGGATTTATTTTTTTTAGATGTTTCTTAAAAGAAATGTTGATATCTTGCATTTTAATACCTTTCAGTGTTATACGCTCGTCATTATTCTAGAATTTTTATTATAATCGTTTAGTTATCATTATTGTCACAAATGAGGCGAAGCAGAGACGGAGAGGCGTTCGTATTTAATTGCAGTTGCAGTTTAATAAACAGAGTCAGAATACAGACAGGCAGGGTCGACAATGGCAAACGGGTACATCCAAGGCAAATGCATAAGAATAACACTGGAAACACAGGGAAACACGGACAGCTTGACAAAGGGGGAAAACACAAGTTACATCCACAATGACGAGCAGCTTACACAAAGACATCCAGGGCATTTATACACGTCAAACTGTAACGCAGTAACGCAGTGAGATTATTGTCTGCACAAGGAGTCTGACAACATGTTAGCGCTCCACACAGACATCTGATCTGATCATCATCCAGTCTGTCTGGAATGACATGAAGTAACAGAACAAACTGAGACTAAATCCAGAAGAATTGTGGCAACGTCTCGAAGATGCTTCAAAAAACCTACCTGGAAGATCAGATCAGCTCTGTGTGGAGCACTGGCTGTTGTTAGACTCCTTGTGCAGACAATAATCTCAACGCATTGTCACAATTAATGACAAAGATAATGTTTGCAAATGTAAACTGATATTTCCAAATGGCGTTACTGAAAAAGATAGATTATATCATCTCGTCATGCCTGAAAAAACAACATTTGAGAGCACAGTTCTGCTTTGTGTACAGCGTTACCAGGAGCAGCTATTCTTACTGCTCCTAGTGGCAAAGAATGAACCAATAGATCAAGGCGAAAGACAAAGTGGGGGAGCAATATGTATATAATATATATATATATATATATATATACTCGTTTCAATGATTCAGAATCGACTCTTTCTTTGCAGGATGTTTTCACTCACATAAAGCTGTGTTACACAGTGCATGAAAGGTAATTTTCAAAAATCCATAGCAGGGACACTTTAACAATAGGTTGTTATGGAAAAAGGCCTGTTGAAAGATCACATTCTGACTCAATTCAACATATCCTGTGTAAATATCCACTAATAAAGATAAATCTAAGCTTGCAAGTGAAAGAATTTAGAGAAGGAGACACAAAAAGAGGGAGGGGGATATGAAGCTTATGAGATTCTGCGATAAAGTGTGGATATTTTCTGGAATGAAAGAAAAAGTGTGCGATAAAGAAAGATTGAATAATCCTGTCTCATGAGAGAAGAGGCCGGTAGTGAAAGAGAGAGAGAAAAAAGAAGAGGGGGAGGGTTATACTGCAGAGAATTCACATTGCATAGTCATAAGAAATATTTTGCCGTGGCGTAGATGTGTATTGATCATGGCAGTGAGAAACAAGCGCCCAGATCAGACAGAGCAAGAGAGAAACCAAAATATCCTCAGCTTATGCAACCCGATCCTTTCTTACTCACAAACTTACACCATTCTTCAGCGGATTTAAATAAGGTCTGCATTTTTAATGGAAAATTAGACACAGTTACCCAGAATTCCCTTGCTATCTGTCTTCGTTTTGTGCATGGGTTTGGACACCCCATATAACATGTAGCATTTCATTTCCACCCCATTAACTTAAGAGGCACAAAAAAACCACTATGTGTTTCAACATCGAGCGTCAAGTCATGTCGCAGCTGCGTACAGAACGGAGACGAGTCAAATTAAATAAAGGACAGCTGCTGTCTTTTGGCATCTTCCTCTACTTTTGTCATCACGTTAAAATACTGGCGCTCTGGCACGCTGTTGCTTCATAGTTCACGGACCAGTGCGCTTCTAGCCCACAGATATAATTGTTTTAATTTGTAAACTGTATGCTCATTCTATTAGGGAAAGCAAGGAGAACCAGGCTGCCTTGATCTATCCAGCACACAGGGAGAGAGACGTTGGACCATGGTAATGGAGCAGCAAACAATCAGTTAGGAGAGAGTTAGTCTACATGGCATCAGTCAGTTTGGCTTTCCAGAACTCTGCCTAGTGGTGTTTAGTTTGTGAATAAAGCTTTAAAGAGAATGAATCATTCCAATTGAGTCCACTGACTCATTGTCATTCAGAACAGTAACATAATTATTAAATCATAATTGAGTATACATGGCAGATTTAAATTGTAGTTAAATTAATTTCTGCTTTAGGCTGTTGCTGTGTGTGTGTTTGAAATGTGTATCTTATATATGTGTGTACATACAGTGCTACCATTGACCAATCATAATTAAAAATTCCAGGAAGGGTAGACAGGTGCAGGGAATCAACTAATGATCAAACTAAATGAGGAAAGGAACATAACCAAACAACGAAATACAGGAACTAAGACTGGGGTAAAACAAGGAAAGACAAGTCCAAAAACCTGACAGCTAAAGAGTTCTGGTGGGTTGCCAGGTTATTGTAAGGTTTAAGTGTTCTGCATGGTTTTCAGGTGTTGTTGGGATGTCTATTTCCTTGCTTTTTCATCAGAATGTAATGTAACCTTTCTCCTTTGTTTCTCTCAGCCCCAATTACAAGATGTCTCTCTTCCCGTCCACAACTCCCCTTTTTTGCTTCATCTATCATGTAGAGAGCCAAATTACCCTTAAATAAGATGATAATTGAGAGAAGTGGGATCCCAGTGACAGCTTGAATGGTGAAAATAGAGTATGGTGAACCTTCCGAGAAAATAAAGGCGCAACAAGCTCTGACACAGTTCTGACAGTCGCGATCAGGGCGTGCACATGCACACTTAACAATGAAGCGGAAGCAGGCCTTCACCAAAATTACAGCATATCCCCAGGCACAGCGCACAACTGAGTTTTGCATTTAGACGGGTCTTTAGAAAACTAAAGACGCCCCTTTTAATATTCAACACATAGCTGAACACACACAGATACACTCTCCATAAAACAGACGTCTGACTAAACAGTTTCCCTGCCACCAGGCGCTAAATGGATCCATGCCGAATCCCAATCGCACCGGCAGAAGGGCGATAAAGCAAGCGGACCGTTTGGAAGCAGTTGTTTACATGTGCCCGCCAACTGTTAACTTTTCCCTTTTGTTTCCTCTTAAAACACAGCAGCAACTTCAACCCTTATTCATACATTAAAAGGACAGAAAAAGATATAGGAAAAGAGCTGTGGGCACAGCTGTGGGCATTCTGCCCAGTCCTTTGAAGCTATTGCTCTTAATCACAAATGCCATGCTCTCCAACGGATAAAAGAATACCTGAAAAAATGCTCCTCGGCTCTATCAGTTCTTTCTAAAAGCCTTTCTGCATGGACCATTATATCAGCCAAGGTCACAGACCTGAACCGCCCAAACATTTTGCCAGCGTGGAGACTGTGCCCCTTCAGAATGAGAGGTTTTACAGTTGATTCATCTTCCCAGAAGCGTCACAACCCGTTCAAGCCGCAGGGTCACGTGCCCCCTCAGATTTTAAATGTAACTTCTGAAAGGACTACTTGTGTCTTTGAAAATGGAGATGGATGGGTTATAGGTTTAAAAAGGTTGCTGCGGAAGGAGATCGCTAAGTCTAAGTTGGTGTATAGCTGGATGATTTGTGTTAAACAAAAATGGTTATTATATACAGTGTTCATCTTATACTGTATTGTATTGTACCAACTGGGCTATTAACTGGATCCTGCTGCCGTTCTCTACACCAAAAATGTAAAAGTTTCCACTTCAGGGCATACAGTTTCTTTGTGGATGGAGCTCTGGATTGGAGGAAGGTCTCGACAACCTCGGTTGAGAGACTGGAGGGTATGAGTTGAGCTTCCACAACTCCGGGTGGAAGGTGCATGATGGTGGAGGAGTGGCCAGAGTGGCGCTAAAAGTAGTGGACAGGCTGCGTCCTGGCGAACTCTCTCCAGAACTCCTGGAAGCAGAGCCATCAGGGGAAAGACGTATAGACAAAGCCTCGGGCATGTCTGTACCATGGCATCCAGCCCTAGTGGAGCTGCATGAACTAGAGAAAAGCTGGATGAACATTGCGCATTATAGAGCTGCGAAGAGGTCCACCTCGGAAAACTCTCCCGATCTGCTCCACCACCATGGGCGGGCAGCAGCGGGATAGATACGTGAGTTCTCATGCAAAGACACACTCATCGTAGCGTGTCCTGTAGGGGCGGAGCATTTGCATGTATATAAATCATATGAAATTGAATAGTGTAAAATATTTTCTAAACAAATGCTGTAAGTGTGTCTTTATTTATACATAATAAATATACACAATATACACACACAATGCAGCATTGCTTATGTGACTGTTAATTATCCTCAGCGAAGGTTAATGGGCAAGAACTTTTACTGATTAACCCCTCAAAAACATATAACATAGTTGCATGATGCTCCTGTATCTGCCTGATGTTTTGCATGCTGTGTAAAATCGCAATAAATGAAATGGAGCAGGCGTTTAATATATGCAATGTAGTTGGAGGGGAAGAGCTTTGGAGCAGCAGATATTAGACTCTTTTATGAATGAAGGGATGACAAAACCGACAAAGAAAGATTGTCAGCCAGAGGGAGTTTGTGAAAGTAAAAGCCAGAGTTTGATAGGGAGATTTTGCCTTTGTATAAAGCTTTATCATCGCATTTACAGTGCCAGCTGCCAAGCCTCGGTGACATATGAGACCGGCCACAATGACTTTCAAAGCAAATACTCAGATTCATTATTTATTTTAGAAGGAATATTGAAACCCCATTCATTTATTCTCCATTGACGCAATGGATGGGGACTCCGTGAAGGTAAAGCAGGCAGATTGGATGGGAAATTCTTGTACCTCGTCCTAGCATGGCACACTGGGTCATCTATTTCGAATGAGTTCGAGGTTGACACCCTAGTCATGAATGCGATGCTACGGGGGAAAAAAAATATTGAAATATAACAGATCAAATAATGAACTCCATGTGCTGGATCAGAAATGCTTAGAGAAGAAAAACTGCACGTTTCGCAATCCTGTGAAGTTTTTATGATTCTTTTGTGAATTCGAAAAAAAGCTCCTATCTCGGCTTCCCCTCATATCCATTTTACAACTGGGTTAAGATGAAACACGCATGGAATAACTGAATATGTATGACTTTCTTTATGTATGGGAATGCAAATAAACCGTATTTGTTTTCCTTTAGGTGTGTAATATCTGCATGACGGGTCCGATGTGAAATAATCAATTTCTGAGGCAGAGACAGAGAGAGGAAGGCAGAGAGATGCAGTGCATGAATTATGCATAAAAACAAAAGTAAAGGAGTTCATTCTCTTCTTGTTAGAGGTGCTTTTCTCATTGGTTGAGACTTGCTGCTGTAACAGATAGATTAATCCGCTACTGTGCCAAAGAGAGCCACGCTGCTGATTGAAGATGATGATTTGACAACCTGATGGAAAGAGAAATGAACTGAAAGTTTTTGATTGGATGGGCGACACTGAGAAAAAAAAACGCAAATGGAGGTGTTTTCGTTCTTGGAGGAGCTCTTTGAGCTGCCATCCATTAGAGGTGGACCCATCTCTATTCTGAAGCTTGTCTGCTTATAGAGGTTTGGTGTGTAAGTGTGTGTATGATTGTGTTTGATGTTTGTGGGTCTGTGTATATATGTGGGAGCGCATGCTTGGTTTAGAGCTTAGGTAGTTAGAAAAAGAGAGATATTGAGAGCTCTGTTTATAATGTAGGTGGTTCTCAAAGTAAGCAGAAGATGAAAGAAACTCCCCTTCCATCACGAACTCTCTCTCTTTCTCCCCACACACGCTCTATTTCTTATCTCTGCCATACTCTGCATTTCAATTGAATGGGAAAACAAAATTGACCCTATTTACTTTCTTAATGCACGCTTCTGGTTTTATTGTGCACGTTTCATTGGTTTGTCTTCGTAATATTTCATTCAAATGTAATAACTGCGCTCCGTAAGCATCTCAAATGTCACTAAAGACTGTTTTTATCCCCTCTTCTGTGAAATCAAGTCCTATGTTTTTATTCCACATTAAATATTCTGTTGGAATTCGGAAATGCATCGAATCATGAGGTAAAGTGAGTTGCAAGCACCTTTTCATGCTGACTAGCTGATAAAAGCTTTAGAGCAATCAGCCAATGTTTGCTGGTTTCAATCCAGTTTTAAGTAAATAATGTGTAAATCAACTAATTTGCTGTCATTACGTTTTCATTTATTCACTTGGCTGATGCTTTTAGTGAGTTTTTAGACATTTTAGTGAGTAAATATAGTGTAAAATAACTTAAGCAATTTAATTTTCTGGCATTACATTTATATTTTGCTCTTTCCAGAGGCTGTCCGTGTTTTATTTTTGGGTTTCCAGACGTTTGTAGTGACATTTGAGTACAGTGTACTTTGTGTAAAATAACAAGCAGACCAATCTAGCCATTACATTAACATTTATTCATTTTTTAATATACTTTTGGTGATTTAAAAAAAGGTTTTTTATGTATTTTGAGACAATTTTGAGTAAAGTAACTTGATTAGTTTTCATTAAATTTAATGGTAACACATTTGTTAAAGTTATTGCAGTAATTCACACAAACTAAAATTGGACTAAAAATGAAATACTTCTAACAAATTTATTAATCAGTGTTGATTTTGTAGTTATATAGTTAATGCATTAAATTAATTAAATATTGTAAATTGTATTTATTCTTGTGAATTATTTTAAATACCTTTTTTTGTCTCATTTGGTTCCATTAAATTTACATTTCACTTGTTCCCACTTCCTCGGCGATTAAGCGATAAACATGCTCGTTTGGTGGACTGTCTGGGGAACAGGCAGGGAGCCCAGTTCGACCCAGACCCCTTGCTTTACCCCAAGGAGGCGAGGGTTGAGTAATGCTCAGAGTCCAGCCTGGTCCCCGTGTACCCCCCCCGGGAGGAAGTGGCGGGTTATCAGAAGTGGCTGATTATTGGACAATGAAATAGCCCGGAGCTAACCAGGTGATTCAAAATGGTAAGCTGAATGGTAACGGTGGAGAACTCTGGCCTGTCTAGTCCTTTCTCTTCTGGACTGGCCCTGGCTCCGTTATAGGCGGTGAGGGGGAGGTGGCCAGCACTTAGTTTGAAAATCTCAGGCCGTGCTGTTCAGGCGCGCCCCGCCTCCTAACACCCTACTAGAAGCAAAGATTTCAACAATTTAAATGGAATCAAATAACATTTA
>JAUMHR010000062.1:14449420-14464560 GCA_032361145.1 Enteromius fasciolatus | reverse complement strand
TAGTACTGCTTGACTCTATGGAATGAAAAGGGTATGTGTGTTGTTGTTATCCACTTTTATTATTTTATTATTATTTAATTCCCCAAGAGAATAACTCATGCAGTTTCTGGACATTTTGTATACACACATACTTAGCTTTAATGCACACTGTTTCCCCTTCAGTCAAGTCACTCCGAAGTTACATATGGGAACTCGCCTGAGAAACCAATCACCTTCAAGTATTAAGAATTCTTATATTAAGAAGTATAAATGAATATTGGCGTGCACTTGATTGCATCCAGGTGCACCTCGTCACTACGTGAGTATAAGAGGGCACGGATGTAGTGCACCTGCAGCTTTTCGCTTCGGAGCCTCGCTGCATTTGTATGCCTTGTTCGAGACTGAAGGAGGCTGCCAGCCCGCAGGGTTCACTGACAGCCATCCCAGTCCTTGCTGTCAGCGAAGAGATAGCATGAACTCGCAGGAACTCTTTTTGAAGCCTTTTTAAAGGCTGAGAGGAGCCAGCCTTTTGCATTCTAGTGAGCGACCTTGCACGGCGTGCCGCAAGAGGTACTCCCCGGGAAATTCGGGAGAGAAAAAAGAACAATTTTCTCACGGTTGGTAAGAATGTCAATCCGGCCAGACATGAACTTCAGTTCAGGGAAGTTCAGGGAGGACGAGGAGCAGGTTCTGCTGGTAGCGCCACACTGGCCCTCGCAGACCAGGTTTGCCAACCTAGTGCTCCTCGCGGCTGCCCCTCCCTGGGAAATCCCAATGAGAGGGAAAAAGATTATTTCTCCGGCATGGACACAATCATGGCACCGCATTCCTGGATGGGACACGTCAGACCTTTCTGGCCTTTCACAGGCTGTGATAGATACTATCTCTCAGTACTAGAGCTCCCTCTACAAGGCAGGCCTACGCACTGAGATGGGGTCTATTCGTCGACTGGTGCTCCTTTCGAAAAAAAGAATAAAGAGAGGACCCACAGAGATGCCCGATTACAGTAGTGCTTGTGATTTGTGGCTACAAATCACAAAGGGGAACGTCTAGGTCAGGTAGGTAACCCACGTTCCCTGAAGGAGAGAACGGAGACGTTACATCCCCTTGCCACAACCCTGGGTCACGCTGATTCTGGCTCGGCTCCTCAGCGAAAATCTGCAGGTGCTCTTATTCTCACGTAGTGACGAGGTGCACCTGGACGCAATCAAGTGCACGCCAATTTTCATTGGGCTTTTCTTAATAGTCAAAGATGATTGGTCTTTCAGGCGAGTTCCCATATGTAACGTCTCTGTTCCCTCCTTCAGGGAACGTGGGTTACCTACATAACCTTGACGTTTTCTCTGAATTAATTTTCACGAGTTCAAACGTACTGGTAATTAACAGCAGGCGAATGAACGAAGCGAGCTTGGCGTGCTGTCAGTGGAGTGGACTCAGGGTTCGGTGAGCCCCCGAGCCCAGTAGGGTGGATAAGTGCGTGGCTCACCTCTCAGGCCAAACCCTGCAGGAACCACCGGCCACCCAACCCCCCTCACACACACACACACACAAGAGGAGAAAGCACATTGGTTGAGTAGGGGAGGACGAGGGATGCTTGGATCGAGATACTGAGGGAATAAGTCTTGTGCTATTTATAGGAAGGATCTCTTGCTCTGATATGATGATGAGATAATAAGATAATCAGAAGCAGGCTGATTAATTACTTATGCATTCTCCTCTCAAAATTAGTTTGCAAACATCATGTTATGTGTCTTAGAGCAAAATTCAATAATGCTGAATAATTAACATTTATAAGCAAACTGATTCAGTTGAGTGAATGATTAATTAACATTCTCGCTCATAAAGACAATATTTGATTCAGTCACCATTTTTGCATTAATCGATTTAGTTGAGTGAACAATCATATGACTCCTGCAAATATAATCTCAGTAAGTTTCAGTTCTTAATGAATCTTTTTGAACAAATCAGATTCGGTTGATTGAATGAGTCATTGACTTAAGATAAAGATAAAAACTTATTTGTTAAATTAATCTTTAATTAATAGATTCAGTTGATAATATGGTTTGTCCATGCTTGTCCTGAATGAATAAATATATATTTTAACTAATTAACTAATTAATTAATCTAGGTGATTGATTATTGATATAACTGATACCTCATTGATTCACTTTAGCTGAATGAAAAGGTCAGACATTCTACTAAACATCTTATTTTTTGCTATATAGATTTGGAAAGACAAGAGGCTGAATATATAAATGATTATATAAATATTTTGGGTTTGAACTATTCCTACCATTATCAAACAGAAAGGTAGATCTGAGGATGTCAAAAACCACGGCCTAGTTACATGATCAATAAAGTTCGGAGAGGCATTGCATGTGCTCCTTGAAATGAAAGCGAACTATATACAGCCGACAACTGAGTCCGCATTGATTTATAACTAATTGATTGCATACTTTCCAGCAGTACAGTGCCAGGCCTCCATCTGCAAGTTTGGCGCCAGAGACTAATAGCTTCTCTCAACTCTGATCAAGAGAAAAGTTTTTCACTGTGTTGCCATTGCCTTGATTAAATCTCCCATTTGAAAAAAGCCTCTCGGTGGCATTGCGATATGGAAGCGGAGAACAAAATGAAAGGTTCCCATTTCTCACCGATGATTACATTATTGAACCTGGCATGGCTTGACCATCACTAGCCTTGCCTTCTCGTACCCTTATCTCTCTCGGTCTAGCTCTCTCTCTCCCTCTCTTCCTCTCATAAAAGATGAGTAATAAAACCCGTCTCGCTTGCCATTCATCGCTTAACACACATAAATAAATCAGCACAATGAAAACCAATAAATGTTTGGGGTAATCAGCGGCCTTTCCGGTAAACATCGCAAATTGATGCCGGCTCATTTTTATTCCTCTGTGGACCTGAACGTTACATTCACTGCCGGAAAGGAGAGGCAGCGCTGATGAGACCGAGATGCATTTGGCACTCGACTGCCGGCAGTGTACTCGGCGATACAAAGGACTGATAAGTGGATTACTTTCCTGGACCTGAGACTCTATGTGTCAATAGAACTTTGCAGTAAAACGTGGATGGATGGGAGGCCTCTGAGTGCGTTCTGCCGTTATGACTTCAGGTCTGGGAATATAAGGGGCTTAAATAAGGTCTGAGGGGTTTTTATTTTCTCTTGTAGCGGGAAGGTTTCGCTTGGACTTTTCTGTGGAATTGATTTCATGCCGCTTCACACACCTGTAAAACAGCCAGGTATTACCTGCCCGTGGCTACTTCACATAGAGTTAAGTCAAGTCAGTAATATTTTAACCACGTCTTCTGTCCCTGCGGCCCTTTACATACTGTAGTTTGACTGTCAGGTTGATATTTCATTTTTTATATACATATATAGTTTTTTAATAATCTTTCGAGAACTGGTTATGAACAGAATTACTTAATTACAATAAAATAATTTCATTAATATATACAGTATATATATATATATATATTTTTTTTTTTTTTTAAGTTTGGGGTTTCTGAGAGCCCAGATATGAACATTATTTTTATTAATTGATTAATTTATTTATTGATTGATATTGTTATATTATAAATAAACACTGCATTATTTCTTGATTTTTTTATTTGTTACTATATTATTAAAACATAACATGTATTTATATAATGAATAAATACTGCATTTTGCATTTTATTTATTACATTTTATTAAACCAATAAATTAATTCTGCATTCATCGATCTTTTTATTTGTTTATTGTTTTACATTATCTAATTATATTTATTTATAATATCTACATAACAATACATATATAATTATAGAAAATAAACAAATAATGCATTAATTAGTCATTTCATGCCTACAATTGAATGAATAAAGAAGTAGTATAAATTAGCATAAAATCTGCAACTTTGCATAAGGCATTTAAACTCATCAGAAATGCATTTTGTGTAGTTTTAGTCACATTCTAGTTATTATATTGTAATACATTTCAATTTTTTTAAGTGATAATGTGTATTGCATCGCAAGCCAGTTGTAAAGGCTGTGAACTCTTTTCTGGAAGCAAGATAAAACAGAAAGGCCATTAGAATCCAACACTTTCTACTGTGTTGTGTTGCAAAAGTGATCACGTTTTCAAATCTGCATCATCTTTTTCTCTTTATGGCACTTTTTCAAAAACATTTCTCATGCCAGCATCCTGCCAGCTCAGGTCAGTGCTAAATGAAGTCCAGGTCGTAACCAGTGTATCTAAAACAGCTCGCTGCGGACACCAGAGGAATATGTAATAATTCGTCCACTGCAGTGCAGTACCCCTGGGTGCATTAACCTTCCAATAGATGAACGGAAAGTCCTGGGAGGCCCAGGCAACCTGCTGGCCATTCTCCAGCCCAGAGAGATGGAGTCATCCGATCCACGTGCCACCATCCATTCTCCGTACCTACCTGCATCTGCATAAACAAGCCTGTAAGCTTCCTCTCTTTGACAAGCAGTTTATTAGAGCTCTGAATTCTCAAATGTCTCGCCCTCCTGCACAAGTATGTCTGGTGTCTGGCCCCCGTCCCCCTGAGACTGCACTTTGAAGCCTCCTCACCTTCATTACCCGATGGCTCAAGTGCCAGCTTTTAATGAGAGAGGGGGAGAGACAAAGAGAGAGAGCGCACATAAGAAATTCAGCATGACAACAAACGAAGGCATGGCGCAAACTAGGTTGCTTCCTTCTCCCCCTCTTTTTGACAAATGTAATTTATGCATCCAGTTATTATAAATAGCATATTGATACTGCCTCGCTATTCCTGGCCTGTTTGTGAAGCCGTGTGGCTGTCTCAGTAAGTAGGCCGGTCACTTCATGAGCGACGGAGCGGACTCAGCTCAGGGACAGAGAGTGCACAGAACCACACGACATACCAAAATTCCCTGCCTTCATCTAAAGAGAGCAAATCTTAAAAAAAAAAAAAAAAAGACAACCTCCACCGTCCCATTTTTCCAGGTCTTCCTGGGATTAAGGAAGGGATGGTTTTGACATGAGGCCCGCTGGTTTGGTTTGCTGCTGTGGCCTACTGTAGACGATTGGAAAGTTTAATCAAACATTTATTTCTTCCTACTTTTTAATTAGGATTTATTTTAAATGTGAACCACAGTAAGAGCACTTTCATCTGACATTTGTTTAATGTCAGTATGGATCAATTCAAGTTCATGCTTTGAGTAATATAAGGGATATATTCGTATGTATGGTCTTTACATGCTCAGACACTCAAACATTATAGCAGAGCAGAGCATTATTAAAATATGGTGATATACATATATATTTATGTATATGTTCAACTCAATGTAGAAGCCTCCATAAAAATGCATTAATTTACACAAAATACAGCTTTACAATATTTTGTCTTTTTATTATTATTTAGATAAGCTGCCAATTTTTTAATAATGTATGACTGATTGATTAATTCATTTATTTATACACTAGTGCAATGTCTAAGAAGTGTGTATACTGTTAGCACAATAATTGATAATTAATTTTAAATTTGAATATGTATTTTTTTATCTATTAAGTGCTTTCAAGAAAAAGATTCAGATTTTTTTTTATATAACGATTGATTGATTGATTGATAAAAAAAAAAAATTATTGCGTCATTGGTATTACATTTTGTTTATTTGTTGCAATATTTAATAATTAAAAATGTTGCTTCAAATTTGTTATAATTAATTAATTTTAGTCTTTTGGTTTTATATGATATTTATTTTTTCCTTTTAACATTAAAATGCAATAACATTAGTGTTACTTTTCTTTCATTAATAAAATACAGTACTTTATGCTAATAACAAAAGTCAAGCTATTCTTTATGATGTGTAACAAAGATTTATTTATTATTTATTCATAAAATATTTATTTAGTTGGTTTAGAAGAATTTTTTGCATTTCATTCGGTATGTGCAATATTGGTTGAAAATCACAACTGGAAATAATTCAATAGCTGGCATCTTCGACTGCCTGGCTATGGTGGTAAACAGCAGAACTAGACGGGCATTCAGTGGTGCTCACTTTGATGATGCAAAGTTACTGCAGTTCTGACCCAAAAGTGCAATGTGAAAAGAGACCAGCGGGTTCTGGGTATGGAGGTGGAATTGAGCTGGAGTTTAGACCAAGCAATCGAAAACAGCCTAATAGTCACCAAAATGTATACCGGACTGCACCGGCTGGTTCTCAGCAGATCAATAGAAATGAAATGCATTGACTCGGGTGGAGGCAGTGAAAGCTTATTCCTGAAAGTGCAGTGCATTGAAGGGAGAGAGAGAGAAATGAAAAGAGATTGAAGGTCTTGCAGGGAAAAGAGAGATGTAGATGGCTTTTAATGAATGGCTTAGAGAGGGGCAATAGAAAACACAGTGATTGTCGCTGCATGATGGAGAGAATAAGCAGAAAAGAGAGACAAAGGCCAGAGACATGGGTTCCTTCTCTGCCATTTCTAATTAAGGATCCCTTAAAAGAGAGAGTAGAGTAGTGCAGTGCTGGAGGTGAGTAATTAAACTGATGTAACTTGAAGGTCTGCTATAGAACTGAGACTACACGGTTTGTTCTGAAGGGATTTTAGGCTTTAGTTGTAAACGTTTTAATGCATGCTTTAGTGATTTTGGAGAAGATCCGCTGAATTATTAAATTTGCTAAATGTGTCAAATGGAGTTGCAAATTCTTAAGCTCTATTAAGAACTGGAAGGATGGTCAGTAAGTTTGGATATTACTAATTCAGAACAGGTCCAGAACTCACTGGAGTAAACAAAAAAAACAGAAATCAATCAATCAATCAGAATTTTTTTTAGAAGTAGAATAATTAGATTAGACTGTATAATTCCAAGCCTTCGTAATTAAAATAGCCAAAAATATTCAGATATTTTAATATTCAGTTAATCAAACAATTATTATTATTATTGTTGTTGTAAATAATTTATTTAAGCTCATTTACTCATCTCTCATTAGTACAGGAAAGGATGAAGAATAGGATATTTCAGACATTTCACACACCACATCCAAACTTACATCAATGTATAAAAGCATTAGCAATAACCGCAAGGCCATAGATTCAACTCAAAATGCAATATAATGAGGTACAACAAATAACAGAATACAAGAGCCGGGAGGATGTAACATGTTGTAAATGATGGGTGTTGGAAATATTGGGTTTTTTTCATTTTGTTTTTTTGTATTCTGTAGGAGCAGATTTCAAGCACTTGCTGTGATTGATCCCGCTATGTCTCTAATAACGAACATGCACTCAAACATGCAAGAGTTAACACTTATCCTCGGCTCACCCCGGAAAATCTCTTTGCTCTGTTCTTCTCTCCTCTCATGGTTTACAACTCAACAGAGGAATTTTGGAAAAGTTCCCCATCATGAGTGGGTCACTGAGCTCTTTCAGTTCTGCTGTGAATAGATCAGGCTCCACATTGTGGGTCACTTCAAAACTCTGTGTGTCTACAGAGGGAAGTCTTAGAGGTTTTCTCCATGTATGTTTTTAGCTGGAATTTGTCTAGTCAGTAGGAATAGTTTTCATTTCGGTGGCAGTAAATGCTACTGTGCCAGACCACATTGGGACAAACAGCAATTCCAGCTGTTTTGTGAAACTCACACCAGAAACTATTCCACAAACACACATTGCATGCACGCTTAAATGCATTATTCCTTCTTTTTTTGTGTGTTTATCTGAAAATATTTATTTTGGAATTCAAAGAATTTCTTTGTCTGTATTTAAAGGCTTTTGTGGCCTCACCTCACCTCTGTCAGAAAAACTTGGACACCTAGAAATTCAATTAATGCTAAATACATATGACACACGGCTTGCAGCTCATGTCAATCTGTACAGTCAATAACTAATGTTACAGGACACTTCCTTCAGGTAAAACACTTAAACTTCTGCTTTCGCACAACGGCATGGAATATGGAAAGATATGGCTTTATTTCTTATAATTGT
The DNA here is from genome assembly GCA_032361145.1 of Enteromius fasciolatus. NCBI lineage: Eukaryota > Metazoa > Chordata > Actinopteri > Cypriniformes > Cyprinidae > Enteromius > Enteromius fasciolatus. The sequence goes on along the minus strand of JAUMHR010000062.1, from coordinate 14,456,618 downwards.
GACCCACAGTTGATCTTTCATTTCTTTACAACTCAATGCGAGTTTATTTCAGGTTTTATATCTGTTATTTATTTACTCTGAGGTTGAAACAAGCCTACATAAAAGAAACTGCATGGAGGGAAATAAACAAGAAAAATGTAATTGTGTCGAGTGGAGTTGCACAAGGGACCTGTTTAGCGTACAGTGTAATTAACATTAGCAGCTGCAGCAGAAAATTTAGCTCCAGGCAATTGTAAAGCTCTGCATATTCCTGAACATGCTAGCTGCCCACAGCCTGAGCATGTAACCTGCCAGTTTAACACATGTGTAATAGAGTTGGATAGTGTAAAGCCACCAAAGGAACTACAGCTTATTAAGATGATAGCTCCAGTCCAAAACAAAATCAATGAATCAAACCCCATAAATGACTGCATTAGAGTGCTCTGCTTTGGCAGCAACTCCATGTGCAAAACAAATAGAGAAAAGACTTGACTAACAATTGATTGAGTTTGACAGAAGGATGTTAGTGAGCAAGTTATACAATACCCTAATACATTAAAATGTATTCTAAATAAAAGCATTAGTGATTTATATCTCTCTTTTTATCTGCCACCTAGAATTTTTTGTTTGTTTTGTGTTTTTGTTTGTTTGTTTTGTTGATGTTTTGGTGTGTTTTGCTTTGTTAATTTTATTTTATTTTTTTCTTGTCTTGTTTTGTTTTGTTTTAGAAATACAGAAATACTGGAAATACAACTAGAGATAAGATATTTCTGAACAAAACTTAATATAGTTTTGAAGAGAACATTTTTAAATACTTAATATATAAATACAAATAGAATTTTTTGATTCTAATTTATCATTGATTTTCAATTCTCTTTTCTTTACTATGTCATTTTTGCAATGAACAAAAATGTGAATTCTATGAATTTTTATGGATAGACTATATACACTGAAATATTGTCAGAATAGCAATGGAAAAAAGGTCAGCTGTCAAATCAGTGAAGATCAATTGCTCTCCATTCACAAGCCAACCTGAACACACACACACACACACGATGACACAGACTTGTTGAGCTCACACCCTGGGTTAGACCTCTGGCCTTTTTGCGAAGCATCTTACTTCTGTCATTGTTCCTCAGTGGCAGTTGTTGTTGTAGCGTCTGTGGCCTTGACCATGCAAAAGAGTTGCGCTATTCATAGCCTGTCTGAGCCCTGGGTTGATGCATGAGATTCTGTCAGAGATTGACATGGGAGAAAAGACGAAAAGCTGGTTCCATCTGCGTCAGTCTGAAGTCACTGTTTGTGTTAGAGACTTTAGGGTTTTAAGATGTAGATCCAAACAGCTGCAGGCGACAGAATGGAGAGAAAGGGTCAAACAATGACACATAAGCGCATTGTCTGTGAGTTTAGAGGGAGATAGAGAGAGTTTAAAAGTTTTAAATAGTTGCTGTGAAGATTTGTTTCTCCTGTGTAGAAAACAAATGGCGAATATTTCCATCCACTCCTGAGTACAATAAAAGTAAATGAGAATAAAGTGTCATAAAAATGGTCAATTTAACTTGTTTTCAAAGAGGAAAGAAGAAAGAAACCTATATATTCTACACGACATGAGGGTGAGTAAATCATTTTTGGGTGAACTATCCCTTTAACAGCTATTTTCAAGACAAAGAATCATTTGCATATATTCATATATTTCTTCATTATCTCTGTGGGGCCGCAGGGGGCTCCTCATCTTTGTCCTAACTGACTGTGACACCAGGCCGTGTGATCAATGCAGGGCATGTACGTTTTTAAGTGTTTTCAGACATTCTACATCACTTCCCGTTGCCTTTGGCTGAAACATCAGCCACTGTTTCCACCCACACACACCCTCATCCGTCTGAGGCCATGAATTATTAACCATCTCTTGTCCGTGACATTATCTGTAGCCAGGCTGTAATTATTTCACCCCCTTACACACAGCTGGGTGTGTGAGCTCAGACCCCTGATGATGCAGCTGCTTTTCTATCATATGTAGAAAGAGAGAGTTCTTAAAGAAATAGTTTACCCCAAAAATAGAACCTCTATCATCATTTATTTACCTTAGCGCCATTCAAAATGAAATCAGCATGAAGAACAAAAAATAAACAAAACATATATTATGAAGAATGTATATATATATATATATATATATATATGTGTGTGTGTGTGTGTGTGTTTGTTTATTTATTCATGCATTTATCACAGTTTCTTTATTAGTTAAGATTGTAAGTCAATAATGACTTGCATTAATCAGACTGTATTAATGGTGCTTTTTTGTGAGCTTGAAAGCAAAAAAAATCTGTTCATTTTTATTTTATAAAAAAGCAGCGACTTAAATGCTCATCAAAGCATCTCCTTTTATATTCAACAAAAGAAAGGAAACCATATGGGTTAGTAATGATGACATCATTTCCGTTTTTGTTTAAACTAACACACAGTCTCAGTGTTAATTACAGTCACAGGAAGTCAGGGAAGCCTTTTAATATGACACCAGCAGGCATTATACAATCTTCCTGTAGTAACACCACAAAAGTGATTTAAAACCACGCCGGGGCTCTGTTATAAAGTTTCTCATTTAAAGGCTTGACTCTCACATGAAACACTTTGTGATGGCTGTTTGAGATCGTGAGGCCTGTAGCTCCGGTGAAGCTGTCATGTTAGTCATGTGATTCATTAATTCGCTCATTACTCTCTGGAAGGAGCGCTTGCACACTATATGAGCTTTTAAGAGAGTTTTAGGACACACTTTATATTGGGTAGCCGTAACTACTATGTACTTACATTTAAATGAATAATTTGGTACAACGCACTTACTGTGTACATACGTTTTTACATTGTGATTATATTTATGAAAATACATATATGTAACTAAATGTGTAATTAATTTCAGTAATTACATGTAAAATTACACTGTTGGCCTGAGGACGGATAGATTTTAGGCAAATTCCAATTTTTGTGTGATCTATTTTATTAACAAAGGAAAGTTATTTCATTTGCACTGTCAATATAACCACTGTTTTCTTTTCCCTCCTCCTCATGGACTCATTTATAATTCAGCCCTGCCTTTATTGGACAGATTTATGTTAGTGGTTTGCGAAGTTATGTCTATTGTCAGGACCCGTCTGGCCTCACCATGGCAGATCTATTCAGAACCAGGTTCGATAAGAGGGGGCTTTGCAGGGTCGTCTCGTACTGGAATGTGGCCGTTGTGTTATATATGTTTACCCAAGATGCCGTGCAGCGGGTATCAGCAAAGCCTGTGTTATGTGACGGTCAGCGAGCTATTTCAGTCCCTTTCATATCTCCTGTCTGTTTATGGACTGGGTCAGATTAGATACAAGGGAACCAAAAAGAAGAGGCACAACTGCTGGATCCTTTCGTTGCCTTTTGTTAAGGTCATGTTTGTTGCTTTTACAAAATAAAACTTATACAAAGCCAGACAATTGGACTTTTTTTGTGTGACAGTATATATGTTGACGAAATGTCTGCGAAATAATAAAGCTCATTTTCAATAAAGCTTTCATATGACTTCAAAGGTTTGGAATATAGTAAAATGGACAACTATTAGGATGCTTTTATGATATTTTTAAGCCTTAAGAGTTGCAAAACAGTGACTAGGACATTGTAAGTCATGCAAGAAAGTTTGAAACGCAGTAAGATATGCATGTGTTTGTCTTTTTAAAGAGAAATAAAACCAATATGAAGCCAGACAAGACATCCTTCGTTTGTTAGACAGAGTTAACCAAGAACAAAATGTCCTCTCATATCCAAATAATTAAAGCTCCTCTAGTCAGTGTTCATTATCTGTAATTTTCGGCAGGATTTTTAAGCAAGTCTTACAATAATCACTAGAAGGCTGTTGTTTGTAGAAGATAAGATGGTAGACGTTTAGACAAGCTGTGTGTGTGCATGTGTGTGTGTGGGTTGGTAGTTGTAGTGGTGAATGTGCATGGAGTGTCAGTATGTCCTTAGAACAGCGGGAAAGATGTGGAGAGCTGTGCCGCCCACCAGCCCTATTACAGGCAAACAACCACTGTCATCATGTCACGCTGATGGTATGGTTGAGCTGTTACTCACACACACACACACACATGCAGGGATAGCACACACATTTGTCATTGTCTCAACACTCTAACAAGCAGAAACTTTCTCTTTGACACAATACGGAATAGAAGCAGATTTTGTAGCGCCATTATTTGGGAGTTGTTTTCCGATTGTTAATAAGAATTGGCATTGAATTATACTATGCTTGTATCAGTATCGGATGTGATATTGTGTGTGGGGACTTGTTCTCATTAAAGTACAAAAATCAATATTTAGGAAATGTCTGCAATAGAGGATATTTTGAGATTAACAGTGCCTATAAATCTGATTCACTGCATTGCTTTCATAGTGGAAGCTGTGAGCAGACAAATGCATGAGGGCGGAGAGGTCAAGGTTTGGCTGCTTTATCTGGTTGGCGACCATATTTTGTAACTGCACCATCTGGATTTCAAAGCATATTTGTCTTTAAATAGGGTCCTATGAAATCTGCTTTATTTATTTCCTTTAAATTTGGTTTTCAGTTTTAATAATAAAAACATATGTGTAATTAACTGAAATCATCAAATTGTAACAGTTTAATGTTAATGGTTTATTACAAGTTGAACAATAACAAACTGAACTGTTTTCAGAAGTTCTGTGCTGTGTTATTTTATTAATTCTTCTCTTAGATTTAATATACATTTATTACCAACAATTATTTTACCAATTAAATAATGCATAAAACTAATAATTTGATTAATCTTCGATAATTTAATTAACTTAAATATGATGGGTTTTCTTATATGAAATGGGAAAATGCTTATTAAGTGACTCACAGCAGCTCTGGAAACAAAGTTGTGAACTGTCCACATATACAGTAGTAAGAGGGTAGATGCTTAAAAAATTATTTGTTATAGGACCTTGTAGGCATTGTTATTAAGATTTGTAGTGCAGCATTGGTTTCCTCTATATATAATGATTGGATTTTGAGTGTGTGTGTGTGTGTGTGTGTGTGTGTTTGGCCCCAGGCTGCGTGGCTCTCAGAGCCCCAGGTCAAATTTTCAAATCTTTTACCTTTGCTCATCTGACCCAGCGGCACAGGTCCAGTTCTCTCTGTTCAACAACAGCCTCTCTCAAGACAGAAAATCGTAGCTTTATCCAATATTTATTTTATTCTCCTTTTTTATTATTATTCTGTTTAAATCTATACATCTAGGCTTCAAGAGGAAGTTTGGAACAGTAACAAATGCCAAATTATAAAGTCGTTGCATATGCTGCATTTCTGGTTTATGTGCATAAACATATTTTGCATTTTTATAAATATATATATATATATATATATTAGCATATTAGAATGATTTCTGAATAATCAAGTGACTGCTGAAATTCAGCTCTGCATCACAGGAATAAATAGCTTGTTAAAATATGATAAAACACGTAAATAGCTATTTTCGATTGCAATATATTAAAATCAAAAACCTATTTTTCAGCAAAGTTGGATGTTTGTAGTTCCACTGCTTCTTTTGGCATCCTCTATGGAAATTCAGAGTTCTAAAAAAGGTCTTAACCTGCCATTATTACATCGACTCAATCACATTATCCTTTCATGGTCCTCTGTGGTTGTGGACACACAGCGGTGAGCACATATAGCTCTTACATCACTCCAGAGTTTGGAGCTCCAGTATGCTGGAGGCCCATTGTTGCATTTGGACATCTGCGTGGATTCCACTGAGGAGAGTATAACGCGTCTATTTTGGTCTCATCTCACCTTAGAAGGCCCTGATTCTGCTTGTGTCAGCAGGCGAGTCGACGGTCGCTCATAGCGTGTAATTTAGCTGCCGTCGCCGCTTGAGTAAACTGACCAAAGCATTTATTTCCGGATATTTGACAATGTTTTACATCTGCCAGTTTTGTTTAAGAAAACAAACCACCTGCTAACTGCCAATTTGGGTGTATATATCTTTCCTCGTCTAAAACGGCTCAAGCACTCAGGTTCTCAGAGTGGCAATCATGCCCGATTCCGATGCACGAGGCAAAGCATGCAGATGCGAACGACTCTAGCTGTTCGAGAATGAGATGAGGGGGAGGAAGTCATTTTTCCCTCTGATGAATTTGGACATGAGTTTCACCCTTTTCCGCCCAGATCATATGCAAAGCGATTCTCTTTTATCGTGTGTCTTTTTATCAGGCTATAATCACGCGTGAACTCTGGAGCACGTCTATCCCGCTGTCTCGCTCTCTTAATGCGGTTCCACTTGGGCGATGTGGTGGGTGTGCGTTCGTGTGGGAGGAAGTGCTGTGTGGGACGACTTTCTCTTTCCAGGTTGATGCTGAGGCCAACTGATTGGTGCCGTATCGACTGGATGTGCAGGCAGGTACCATTTAGAAGAGTTTGCGGAGATTGAGTACACAGTCGAAAGAGGAGAAGCAAGGTATCCTGGGGAGTGAGAGTGACTCCAGGGCTTTGCTTCGTCAGGAAATAGCAGCTGGAGCTCACAGTAAGAGATCCCATAAGTCTATGCAGCTGTCACCACGGAAACAAAGGTGGTTTCGGCAGGTGCTTCTGTCTGTTGTGTTTTGTTGGAATACTATTAGCCATATTTTGAATTCCCACATCAGATGTTGCTTTGATGTTGCGGTGACGTTAATCATCTTCACTTGTTTTATGTAAGAAAAGCAACTTGGTGTGAAGAAAACAAGTAGTGATGATTCAAGATCTCTTCTTAGTTTAAGTGTCTGATTATGAAGATTTGTAATGTCCAAATGTAAAAAAAAAATAACATGGTTTAAATGGTATATATAATATATATATATATGTGTCATTCAAAAGTTTGGGATAGTAAAATTAGATTTTTTTTTCTCTTCTCTTATTAGTCTCTTATGCTCATCAAGGCTGCATTTATTTGATCAAAAATACAGAGAAAAAAACAGTAATCATGCAAAATGTTCTTACAGTATACAATAATGGTTTAAATTTCAATATACTTTAAAATATAATTTATTTATGTGATGCAAAGCAGAATTTTCATCAGCAATTTCTCCAGTCTTCTCCAGATTTATCAATCTTGGTAGCAGTTGGCAACCAATTTGTATTTATTTTAGGGCTGTCAAAAATAACGCGTTAACGGCGTTAATCACGTTTTGTCGTTAATTACGTTAATTTTTTTAACGCATT
>JAUMHR010000062.1:14414502-14427151 GCA_032361145.1 Enteromius fasciolatus | reverse complement strand
CTTGCAGCAGACCTGTCTTGTTTGCTGGGGCCATGCTGGCCGTTGCTGAACTGTGATCACAATTTTAATGGTTAAAAATTGTAAAAATGCTTTAGTATTAACCTGTTATTTGGTTAACTGTAAGCTCTTTTACTATACAGAGTAAAAATCTGTAATAAATGTAGTGTTTTATAATAAATATAAATAAATAATAAAAAAATATTACATTACAATAATGTAAATAATTTAATAAAAACTAAAATAACTACATAATAATATATATATTTTTTAATATATATATATATGTTGTTTACCTAATATGTATTGCATTATTTTAATGTAAATATTGTTTTGTGTTTTGTTTTATTTTTTAGTTAATAAGGCCAATTAGAGACTAATGACTTATAACTAACTCTTGTTATTGCATAAATGCCTCATTAAAATTCTCTACAAATGTATAGAACTGATCTGAGATCAGCTAAAAACCATGGTTTGTGAGTTCACAGATATCAACGCCAAACAGTGACCACTGAAAGTTTTGAAAAACAACGGTTAGACTTCGTTGAATTAAATCACAAGGCTTTGGCAGTTTGCTGAATACTCCAAATCACTAAACTGAAACCGACGATTTGCAAAAGAATTCATAAAAACAGCATTTCAAACGCATTGCAGGTGCAGGAGGTTGTTTTCTAAAAAGCCTGAAGAGCCTTAAATGTGGTTTCATTTGTTTCAGGTTTTTTTGTGTTTTCTACATGGGTATGCCGAGGGTAATGTTGTCTGACTCTTTGTATCGTTTGATCTCCATCGCTGCTCTAATGACTCCAACAGCTAAACGCAACGTCGACAAGAAGCCTCTGAAGCAAATTTAACGTGAAAGGATGGAAAAATGAGAACAGAAACGTAACCAGTGCTGAAATATGAGCGCTCGTGTCTGTGCATTTGCATGGCCTTTCTGTCTACCGTATCCATTTGAGCACAAACAACAACAACAGCCTGTCAAAGTGCAGCATGGTACACAAACACTCTGGCATTAAGGGGTATTATTGTTCAGGCCCTGACAGATGTTATACCATCAAATGAGGCTCTCTTATTTATTTATTTTTTGTTCTGTCGAGTATCTCATTCTGATCAAATGCGATTACACTGGTCATGACACATATGGTTGTACTGGTCTCAGTTCTGTTGGTCCTAATAAGGAGGATGTAATCCCCATTTCATCTGTTCTTCCCTAATGGGGCGGATGGAGGTCGACATGGGATTTGCCTTCCTGTTCATCTGATGTAATGCATCTGCAACCAACCCCCGACCCCTGACTGTGACCAGCGCCAAACCTGAAAACTGTATGAATTTAGCAGACCAGACAGACAGACAGTCAGAAAATGACATCTGACAAAGCAAGAAAGTGAGGGAGAGACTTTGTTTGTAGAGCTTTGTGTAGTTTTTCTGTTTTCTTTCATCTCTATACGCCCACTATCAAACCCGAAAGACGGAAAGGAACACACGGAGGACGAAAAGAAAAGACTTGAGATTAAAGGGGAAGAAAATAACAACAGTATGTGGATTACAGAAGATTTGTGTGAAGAAAGCGTGATAGCTTGTCTCATCCTTTTATCGGCTTCACTGAGATTGCACGTCATCTTAAGGAGAGGGAGGAGTTAACGAGAGAGCATGAGAAAGAGAAGGAGAGAGAGAGGGAGGTCAGAGGAGATAAATGAGGAGTGAAAATAAGAAACAAAAAGTTTTTATTATTATTAAGCAAAAATTCTAGTCAAATTCTCATTATTAAACTTATATCCATTTATTAGCTTATGTGTGTGTGTGTGTGTGTATACATATATAGCTATGTATTATTTACATACTCTTCAAAGAGCCATCTGTTCCTGCAAAGGTAAAGCTGATAACTGCAAATTTATGTGTGAGTTTAAAACACTTTAAAACCTCATTTTTGGCCGATTTATCATCGTCCAGATGAAAACATAGATCTGCTCAGTCTTTACAGTCCTCAAGAACAGACGCTCTGCGATACGGAAGGATCAAGTAAAGTGTCGCCAATTATTCTCTTCTCGCTTTGTCATTATTTGTGTCTCTGGAAGCCTCTGAGTCCATTCTCAGTCAGTCCAGAGCCTCGCTGCCAGCCACGCAGGCCTGTGCCAACAACATAAACATTTTAGTGACAAGGACGGTCGACTGTTTACTGACGAAGCAAAAGTGTTACTGGCACCGACCACTGTATGTGTGTGTGTGTTAGAAGCTGAGTGGTGGAACGAGCCCCTAGTGTGTAGGCACTTCTGTAGCAGCCCCCTGCAGATCCTGGACTGCGAGAAATAAATCAACGTTTCACCTTTTCAGTAGAGACACGGTATTCTGATGTACTTAAAGTCAACATGAAATGCTATTTGCAGCCTATTTTGCTTCTGTAACATGATGTATTTTAGGGTAAAACAGAGCATTCAACAAGTTTGTAGAATGGGGCGATGTGAAAAGTGACCATTCGATATCAGCGAGGATCCAGACTTGAATACAAGCTTGATGAACAAAACCTAGTAGATCAATGCTGTAACATTGTTTAACACTGCTATTCAATCAAGTTGTATAGAGGGAAAGAATAGAAAGAAGGGGGAAAATATAAACCTCCAGCAAATTGTCCAACTCAAAAGGTCAAATTATTGTTTAATATAAGCCACGACATTTCCTATTCATTCGCTAAGCCTGCATACAGCTAGTCAAATTGATTCCAAAATCCTTTCTTTCTGCCCCTGTCTTTAACAGCAGTGTAATGAAGAACAAAAGCAGGCTACCCTACATCTTATTCAGGTTAGGTTCATGTAACAAGACAGTCAATTAAACCAGTCCAGTGAATTCATTAAGCAGGTCAACACTCTGCTAGTGTGTTTCAGTGCCACTGAGAAGCAGGGAATACTATTATCTGACAATATACTAAAGATGGAGCCAACAAAAGAGAATTGCGGATGCTTCCCTGGCATTGTGACGCTCCCTTAGGACTCATGTAACTCAAATCACATTCATGTCTGCGCACACAAATCAATCGCAGCGGGAAGCACATGTTAGGCATGTGCAGACAAACACATGCCCACCCACTATCCTGGTTTTCTCTCCCATGGTGCTGTTCTGCCACAGCAGGAGGATCAAGATTCGATCAAGTATACCCGCTGCTTCCAAAAGCCCTGAGTGGCGGTGCTCCAAACATCCCAGCGTTCTGGATCACCCGTGCCCTCGGCGGTTGTCCTTGCACCATGCCCCCCCCCAATCTATGTGCCAGCCTAATACACACCATCCTGCAGGGACTAGCTGCCACATGCATGGGAAATAGTGCCAGGCGTGCGGTCAGACTTAAAGTCCTGGCATGGCCGCCATAAACAGGCCCCCTGTGTGTTGGCATGACGCGTTGTGCCAGACCATTTCTAGCACCTGGCTTGCCGTCTGTGGCTCTGGTCTGACAAAAAGCATTCTGACAGGCATATAAAGGCTATAATGTTTCCCCTCTGCTCTAGCCTTATTTGAAGTTTAATTTCTCTTAGTAAACTAACTACTTGGTGTTTGTCTTCGTAGTATTGTGCTAAATGATGTGTCTGGGCAACAGTTGCTTATGTCATTTCTAATAAATGCAGGGTCTTTTTTCCCCCTCAGTGAGCAGTTTACTGTAGTATGGAGCCCCTAAAGGGACTTGGTGGGGGAAAAAAAATTTGGGTGAAAATTTGGGTGAAAAAAATGTGTTTTGCGTTCCCTCTTTTAACGTGGCTTAATGAAGCTGATAAAAAGACAAAATATACTGAATTGCTTTGAATTCATTAAGCTTTATTAATCCAAACTTTAGACCTGCAAATCATACTCATTGCCTCTACAGTTTTTTTCAACTGGGTTTGCAGAAATATATTTAGAAGCACATATGTTGGCTATATGATGACTACTGCATTTAGCAAATCTGTTATTATATATTTATTGTTAATATTAGTATTATTATTTTGTAAGCATCGTTCCAATTAAAATATCTTGAGTTGAATAAATGTCTACATTATTCTTTACAGTTATGCTTTAATCTAAACATTTTTATTGGATTGAAATTGGTCTTTGAGAAAATACATGTGAATCTTTATTTCATCTTATGAAAATGCTAAAATGTTTTAGCTAACAATAACAAAACTATTAATTCTTAATCTATTCATTTTATTAATATATGTTTAGATTGATAACAGATTAGCATTCAGCAAGTATACAGGATCTTGCGTGGCATCTGAAAAGTTCAGAAAGAGCTTTTTTCCATCCAAATTGTATTGCCATAAATGGTGATAATACAGATAAAAGAGGAAAAGTCGCAAATAGCAAATGTAGCACCTGGAAAAGGCAATTTTAGTGCAATTTAACACGTCTGAAAATGTCTCCTGTTTATCCTTGGATGATGCAAACACATACTTTCAGACAAAGCTGCTTGTTTCGACTGCCACGTTGTTCAGGATCGGAAGAAATCAAAATGAGAATCTTTTCTCAGGTGTACAGACTGTATTGATTCCTGTTGTATGTTGCAGTACCAATGAGGCGGCTGTCAGTAAACAGGAGCAAGAGTGTGAAAAAGAGACCAAAGAAAAACATAGAGCGTGTGTAAAGCGTGTATTGATGTACTCGTTGAAACTACTTTTTCCACCACTCGAGTTTTCCTTGGCTCCAAGCTGATGAATGGCAACACCCCCCCCACCCCAAAAAAAAAAAACAACAACAGCGCCAACAGTGAATCGATTGGTCCAGATTATTTCTTGCTTCCAGTGCAGAGGTGGGCAAAATGTCAGCAGGATCTGAAAAAACAGAGAGCGGTGTTTGAAGCGGCTGTACAAGACCTCACCTTTTTACTTTATAGGCTCAGACTTGTCAACAGCTCTCCTTTTATACGTCAAAATGGGCCTTCCTCTCTAATCAATGCTCATTTGGCCGTTGTGTATCCAAATGCCATCTAAAATCGAATAATTGCTTTTTGCCCTTTTCATTCAGAGCTGTTTACCTGTGGTCACTGAGACTTCAATAGGCAATAAAAGCAACCGCGGCTTTGTAAAGAGGCAGAAAACGAGTTTCTTTTTCTTTACAACTCTCTGGGAGTTGAGGGAAAATTCACTGCCATATAGGAAGCAAGTAAGAGGAGAGGTAATGACAAACTCATGCAATTAGTTTTTCATGCAGCTCTTAAATCAAAGATCCAATTATTTCACTCTGTCATGACACATAGTCCCCTGCCTCAGCACCTGATTAGGTTCACCTCAGGATCTGGAGATAAACCAACACAGAGGCCGTATGGAACAGTTCACACTGTGAAAAAATGAACTACGGATAATTTTTTTTCTCAGAAAATATTAAGAGATAGCGTTTAACTAATCAGGTTTCAGGATGGGTTTTTGTTTTGTTCAGTATTTCTTTGAAAGATTTTTTAGTTTTTCATCTGAAACTTGTGTGTATAGATGTAAGCAGAATCACACATTCAGTTCACTTTTGTAGTGAATAATAAAATTTCTATTTCTATTTTGCACAAAATTTGCTAGAAGTGATTATTCTGTTCTCTTGAACACATTTTTGACCCATTTCAGAAACCCAACAATTCTAGTTGATCATTTTTTATGGCAAAAGAGCTAAGCTTTTAATTAAGCTTTTAATTAAATACAGCATGTTCACCCAATTTGATATTATTAAATGATGATGCTTCCTAAAGGCTGGTTATAACTATCAAAATTATTTCATTTTATTAATTTCTTTTTTAATATTAAATGAAGCTGAAATAAAATAACAGATGAAAAATAAAATAGAAATGTTGCCTTTGAAACTTACTCAAGCACTACAATTACTAAAACAAAAAATAAAGCTAAATACAAAATATCATTATTCATAGTAATAATGACAATGAAAATAACAAAAATGCATAAAAATGATAGAGCTATAATATTGAATATAAAAACAAAAGGTCATTTAAAAGAATGATAAATATCATAGAAATCAATGTAACATTTAAAAATAAATAGAATTTAAAAATGAATCTGTATAAATCTAATATAAAAAGGTTGATAAAAAAAGATTCTAATCAAACCACTCATAATCTGATCTTTTTATATGAAATTATGTAGACATTATATTTTAGGATGGTGGCCCTCACACATGAGGTCATTGTATTTTGGGATGTTTTAGCATTAAAAAAACACTAAGTCATGTTCTTTGGACAAGCAGATGTTTTCTGTCTCATTATTTCTCTTTCTGTCATGTCCATGGAGTCTGAGTGGCCTCGACAGTCAGGCCAGGTGCTAAAGTCAATGAAAAACGTTTAAATCATCCTCAGGGTGAGCAGAATTTACTGTACGATAAGAGGCCCACGGGTTTCACAGATAACGTGCCTGTGTCTCTTCTCTAAAGAAAATCCATCTGGTTATTGCTTACAGAGAGACATCCAAGCTGGCACGGCCGGTCTTTGGCTGCGGCTCCAAAGGGGAACATTGTACAGTGTTTGTGCAGGGTTGTAAAAACAACCTCATGGTCCCACAGCCGGGCCGTCACTTGGTGTTGATAATAAAAATCTGCATTAAAGCCTCTTCTAATCTGGGATTTTGCACTGAACCCTTTGTGCCCCGTCGCACCTGTTCTCGGAATCAGATGAGCGTGTGGATGGAGGGGGTTGCTGCATTTGAAACCCCCCACTGCAACACCTGCTCCGTCCAGACATGACTGTACCCCAGCCAATCTCCGTGCCAACTCTCCAAGGCTCGTGAACCGCAGGACCTCATGCGTGGCTGGCGTGGCATCTGAATTCTCCATGCATTCCAGGATGGGATTATTCACAGAGGGCCGGCCGGTCTAGGATGGCACATGACATGACAGCTGGGTATGGCCTCAGGTCCGGGGGGGCTTCCGTTTCTGGCGCCCCATGTGAGAAGTGTGAGAAGGCTGAAGTGTCGTCATCGGCTTTGATATTTTATAGATGCAAGGACAGATTGCTTGGGGAGGAAGCAGGTTTGGAGTTTGGTTCGCAAAGAAATTGAGCAGCTGTTTTTTTCCATTTCAACTCTACTTTAATTGAGCCTTAACTGATTCTGACAGTTTTTGTTGATGAAGAGTTTTATTTTTTAATTTTGTCACCGATGAAGATGAGATACATGATACAAAAAGATTCCAACCAAGCCATTTTTAATTAAAACATACTCTTGTTTTATTAAAACATTAGCAAAATGATGAGGAAAAAATGATGCGGCAGGGCAATAATAAAACACTACTTTTTTCAAATAAAAAAAAAAATAATACTAATATATATATATATATATATATATACGAATGCAGACATAGTGTTGTGTTTACGAGGCGCAATGAAACCTGACGCGTAAAAAGACAATATTAAGTCATTTTAATCAATATTTATATCTTAATTATAATGGCTTTTATTGTTTTGGTGTCAATAATGATATTTTTTAGCATCATAATATGACCCCTTTATTAAAATAAACTGTAAATACCTACAATACTAAAAAAGCATACATTTTGTTCAGGTTTTTTATTAGTGGTGATTTTCAGTGATAAACACAAGTGACTCAATGTAAACAAAGTAAACAAAATGATTCAATGAATCATGTATTCAACAGATTTGTTTAGAAAACAGTGATTCATTAAATGATTCATTCAGCTGATTAATTAAACTTATTAATTTCCGGATATAAAACAAGTGAATGCTTTTAAATTTTCATTGAATCATGCACTCGATTCAACCACTGATTTTTTTTTCAGTGTTTTTCAAATTTCTCAATTCTCCAAAATAAAGACAAGAAGCAGCGGGGGAAAACACAACCACCAAACTTTAATGGAAATGAATGGGTTGTTAACCAAATTCAGACCATTGGGGTTCGTATGAAATAGCTTTTATGGAGGATTGGGTGCATGTGTGTCCTTTTATGTCCTGACCATCACTTTCATTCCTCAGTATTTCTCCCTTTTTCTCTCTCTATCTTCTCTCATGCCTGTTCCTCATTGCCCGAAGACTCCTTAGAGCTGTGATGAAACTTGCTCGGCTATCTCTCCCCTGCAGGCCCCGGCACTGCTCAATCATTTTTCCCCGCCAAGCCCCGTGTCATCTTTCCCAAAAGGGAAGGAGAAAGAGAGGGAATAGGGAGCCAGGGGAGAGTAGGACATTTAGTAAGTGGGATGCACACTTTTTCATGTAGAGCAGTGGAGAAGCAGTAGGCAATTTGATGTTGGTTGCTATAAATATTTACATGCAGAAATGCATATTTTCTGCAAATAGTGTGCTTTTGAGAACAGGACAGTCATTATTGTGTCTTCTGGGGTATAAATCCCATTAAATACAATAGTTTGTTGTTAGATATTGGGCCTTCGTTGAGAACTTTTCTTAGTGAACTGATGGAAAAGAGAAAGTAGTGTTAATTATGTTTAAAGAATGACCAAATGAACACTCAGTCTCAGATTTCCATGTTTAAAGTTACATGGATCACCTTTAAGATATGCAATTAGCTAAAGCTTAACTTTCTATGACATGCAGCTTAGACTTGCATGAATTTCCATCAAAGCAATTTTCAGAAGGTATCAAAAGCAGGTGACGTTTTTACATGGGTCCCTGGTTGTTTGGTGCGGATTTGATCTAGGCTGCTTTCAAGCCAATTGCTTGTATGTTTCCTGGTTCTCCAGGCCTTGATGTACACTATTCCCTTTAATGTAAAGTTGAAATATGACAAAAAGGGCCTCTTAGAGACACGTCATTTCATGTGCCAGATTTTCCTGTATTATTCACTCAAACTAATTTTCAGATGTCGCAGTGGGACGCAACACTGAGCCCTTCCCTGCAGACCCCCGCAGATTCTGATTTGGGAACAGGGGCGGAGATGAATGCTTAATATGTGGAGAGCAAGACTCCTTTTATCTCCTTTGATTCAGACTTTTCTTTAATTCCACCATGTATTTAATCTGCTATTTGCTGGGCTCCACCGAGCAGCGTTGAGGTGAGTCAGAGACTAATAAAGGTCTGGCATGGAGTCTGCCTGATGGAACATCCCTCTCATCTTGTTCCATCTGAGGAGCCTTTTATTTGTTTTGATCGGGAGCTTCCGGGCTTCTCCCCTCTAAGGCTTCCAAAATGTGTTTTTTGGAGAGCTCTGACAAAATGCGTATTGTTTCGCGAGCTTCTTTGAAATATCTCTCATTATTACGGCAGGAAAAAATAACCTGCTTACATAGAATTATTTGTTGTTAATCAAAGAGGAGATGGAGCAAAGATCTATGTTCTGCAATATGCTTTAGATTACTATCACTAATAATCATATTTAAAGTTAAGGATTTCAATAAGCTTGTTTCAAATAGACATTAGTGTAATAGAATGATTTCTGAACAACATGTGGCACTGAAGACTGAATGGGATTATGGGTTATGTAAGGTTCATATTTTGATTTTGGGAGTCCCAAACTATGCAAGGTAAAAAAAATAAATAAATCATGTTAATTTTTCTTATAATATGCATTAATTTCTATCTTCTTTGTTCAACTACTCCCAAACAATTTAGTTGAATGATTCATGTTTTCAAACTCCTCCAGTGATTGGACGATTTAAATTAAAGCAGTGTTTGTGTGCATTTAACGCAAAAAAGCAGCACCTTGTGTCAAAGAATAAATTTGCAATTTCATTCTGACAAACCCCGAAAACATCAACTAGTGGGCAGCTAATGTTTCATTCACTGCGAGCTGTGTTACACACTACATGAAAGGTAATTTTCTGTTAATTTATTGTTAATATTTTTATTAATATTGTGAAAACATAAAATTATGTTACTAAATATGTTTGTTGATTAACAGGCAATAATGATATTTATAGATCAAAAATCATCCTATTACATCATCAATTGTTTTACAGAAACATTGCTTAAATGTGAGAATTGTTTAGTGTGTCAGAATAAGAGAAATGCTATCATTGTATTATTTTGTAGATTTTGGTTTTAACTGGCGGGAAAACTGGGGTTGCTTTTGGTGCAGTTTTTTATTGAGAAAGAAGGACCTACCTGCTGCAGGGCATCTTGGTTTTTCAGACAAGCTGAGCTGTTGAAAAGATCTGTCAGCCATTATTTAAAGCCAAAACTCTAAACCTACACTGAAGAGAGTGTTCAGATACTACATCCTTTTCAGATATTTCTGCTTGTTTAAAGACTCGGTTCTTTTAAGTTTACTCTTCTTTCTCAGTTTAGGAGAACTGAGATTTACTTGGGGAGAGGTCGACTAGATCCCTACAGTTTTACACATAATGCTCTCTAGACATTGATGGATACATCAAACACATTAAACATAATTTACAAGGATCTTGTAAGTCCTAACTTGAACACTTGAAAGTTTTACCTGCATAATTCTGTTTTGAATTCTAATGTAAGGGGTGATTAAGAAATGAAACAAATAAAAAAATCAAGTTAAATAGAATGTATGCTTGTGATAGATGATGGATTCTGAGGGGGTGTTTAAACAACACCATTTATAACCAAAAAAAAAACTTTTACTAGTTTTGGCTGTTAATTTACAATGTAACTGCATTTGGGAGGCATGTAACGCACATTTTTGAAAATGGGTTTTAATGTGCAATTAAAGTATAATCTAGAGAAATGCTTGAGCACTTGAGGATTGCATTTGAGCACATACTGTACACGCAGTGCTTCTTTACAAAGTGACATAGCCTGGCATACAGTACAAAGCAACTTTATTAATTTTAGTTTTGTAAACTGGGATTTGATTTGACTTCAAAACCACAAATGAAATGAGTTTCAAGAGCACATCTTAGTCTTAACTCCCTCAATTCATATTCTTCTCTTATATCTTATGCTCCTTACACTTCACTGCATATTTACACAAAAAGGAAAAATTTTTCATTAATTATTCCCCCTCATGTCATTCTAAAACCATAAGACATTTTTTTCATCTATGGAACAAAAGTGAATCTATTTTTGATGAAATCCAAGAGCTTTCTGACACCACATTCATTTTTGGACGATCTAACAACTCTTACAGAGCTACTGATTTATGAAAATAAGTTAAGTTTGGTTTTCCACCTTGCTTTGCAGAACAAAGTCTGCCACAGGTGCATGAAACAGTGTCAGAGCCCCTCCTTTTATTTTTGACTTTTTGCCAAGTTCTATGTGTCTCTCTGATTACGTTCCCCTTCTTGCTGCTCTGTACCCCCTTTCTAGTCTATCTTCCTTTCCCCCATCAGTTGTTTGATCTTTCCTGCATCCATATTGCCCACCAACAAGGCACAAAGCTTTGTGGAGTGCCGCTAGCATTGATCCGGGGCCCACGCGTCTCCCTCCAACCAGCTATCGATCTCAGACACCGGACAGAGATCATCCACTCTCCTCAAAGGCGAGATGGAAAAACTGAATATCGCCTCCTGAGCTGATTCTCAGGAGGGAACTTAAAGGGAGACGGGGGTGTATGTTTACGTCTGTACGTCTAGTTGTACGTTTATTGGACTGGTCTCGCCCATTTTCATATTGCTAAAAACCACCTTTCACACATAGAAGAAAAAAAAAAGTCATACAAGTTTGTGTTGATGCAAAGTGAGCCTTTAGTGAGTTTCTTGAAGCACTTTTTTTTCTTTCACTTTTGCTTGGATTGCAAGCCACTAACAAGGATGGATCTTACTTGTGAGAAATGCCGAAAAGTGTTATTCTTCATCTTCTCTCTGGCTCTGGCTTTCTCTCTTTCTTTATCTGAGAGTAACTGGTGTGTAGGAGCTTGTTTGGTCCCCTCAGGCTTTTGGCTCTGAGTTCTCTTCTGTATTAGCGGAGTGAGAACGGCTTTCATGTTCTGCTCAGTGTCGCTAACAGAAAACTCACACAATTTTGTCCTTTTCTGATTCCCCATGCGACGCAAACAAGCCACGCACAGCAATATTCAAAGTAAACCCTGTCTAAACGTTTGCCTGAAGTTTTCACTGGCTCAAGAGTTTTTTTTTGACAGATCAGCGGCTTTCTTCAGCACTGCTGGAGAGTAAATGGTTTGGGATGAGAGATTAGCCTAGCATGAAACCTTAAGAAGCATCTAAGTTGTTTTGTAAAAATAAAAAAAATGGCTTTGAATAATTAACAGGTTAAGGAAGAAGTCAGCACTGAAGGAAGGCTTTTTGAATTCTTTTTAACCTGAAAGGTATTATTTACTCATCAATGTATCATTCGAAAGAACACAACAGAAGAGATCTTAGTCTGCAGAGTGAAAATCAATAGACTTTCTTTCTTTCCAAAAGCTCTCTTAAAGCTACAGTGAACATAACTGTAACCCAGACATGTATTTTATTATTTTGAAGAATGCTGACAACCAAACAGTTGCTATATATATAATTATTTACGGATGTACAACTGTCTGTGAGAAAAACCTTTCTAATTGAAAAATGTGTCCATTTCATTTAATCTGTTGCTTTGAAAAACTAGCTGTCAAAAGAAAAGAAACAAAGATTTATGTCAAGATTTCTGACCTGTTTAGAAAGCATAATAAATTAATAAATGTTGGCTTTTTAAATTTTTCTTTTACCGTATAAAACACAATTAATTTATGCTGAGCTTCCAATTGTTACGAGCGCCGGCTGAAGTCAATCACGCTCGCGCTTTCTCGCGAGCAGGGAGAACTCAGAGGCAGAGGTCGAGGTAAACTTAACA
>JAUMHR010000062.1:14362797-14374291 GCA_032361145.1 Enteromius fasciolatus | reverse complement strand
TGCCAGACGTTTGTAGTCAGCAGATGCTTTCCAGATCAAAAGATCTTTAACAGACATCTTGCAGACGTACATGTGCTTTCTGGGTATATATATATATATATATATATGTGTGTGTGTGTGTGTGTTTACATTTGAATTCTAGTTTTGAATTGGCTAAATATATTTATTATTCATCCACTTTTTTGTTTTTTCTTTCTTGCGTATATTCATATTCAGTCTGTTTTTGCTTTATTGAACTGCAGAACAAGACAACAGACCATGTTTAACATTCTATGTGCAAATACCAGCAGCAGACTGAGGGCACGACGCAGCAAGTGTCTGTGAGCATTAGCTGGTCATGTTTACCTGCTGCGGGTCAAACTGTGTTTTCCCTCAGAAGCAATGTCTTCTTACATTCTCTCTCTTTCTTTGTTTCTTCTTGCAGATGACGTTCCTCCATACTTTAAAACAGAGCCTGTACCGAGTCAGTTGCACCTGGAGAGGAACCGGTTGGTTCTGACCTGCATGGCCGAGGGGAGCTGGCCTTTGGAGTTTAAATGGATCCACAACGACACAGAGATCACACGGTTCTCACTGGAGTACAGGTCAGTGTGTTTCCATGCATCTGGTTTGCTAGCAGGGATTATTTTTGTGTTAATGTGTATCGTCTTCTAACATGCAATGCATCAGAACCAGATCGCTTCCGTTATAATCAGAACTGTCTGCAGTGGAAACCCATGAGCTTTACGCTGACAGAAACGTGCATTCAGTTTTTATTATGCATACAAATGTATTACTGTGTAACAGTTACAGGTACAGTATAAAACACACATTTTTGATGTTTGGATAGAAGCTGAAACGTGAAATAATTTAAAAGATAGGTCTACATAGAAAACACTTTTTGTGTACCAAAAGAAATACTACATGATAAACAGGTTACTATGTTTTTGTCATGTTATTAATTTGAAAGATGTAGTGTAGTCCTGTTTAATCTCTTTGAGTCAGCAACAGAAATCACAAAGAAGTGAACAAAATGTTTTATTAATTTCATATTGAGTAAACATATATTATTTTTTGCGGTTGTTTATTTACTTGTTTTTGTTGATATTGATTTATTGATTTATTTTTTTTACTGAAAGTTCTGAGTGTAACTTCAAAGTTAGCTTTTGATGTGTTTTGGACTCTTTCACGCCCTTCGTTCATGCCGTATAATACTAGGATTAATATAAATTTTTAAATAACCCAGACAAAGTCAAATCATACAAATGGATTCTTGTGTAGAATACAAATGAAAGAAAAGTATTTTATTTTCGGTTTACTTAAGTTTACTCAGTTAATTCACCCTCATGTCAGTCCAAATGTGTACTGTATTATAATAATGTGATATTTAGAAAAAAAAAATCTTTGTTTTGTCCACAGAAGGAAAGTCCAGTGTTGTTTTGGACCCCACTGACTTACATAGACAATAACAGTTAATTCCTATAACATGGACAAAGCCATGTACTGTAGATTTGAAATGACATTATGATGAATAAATTATAGCAGATATTTCTTCTTTTAGGTGAACTTTCCCTAAAAGTTCAGCACTTTTTTATTTGAAGCTATATTTCTCCATCTTATAAAAATACAAGAAAATCTTCCCCTAGCAATGGAAATGACAATATTAGTTTTATTAGGTTATAATTCTTATAATAGTACTTGTGATTAGAACAGCAGGAATGTGATGACACATAAATTGTTCCGTCTTTATTTTGTGAGGCAGAGAGTCAAAGGAATAATTATTCAGTGTTGAAAAGCAGGAATTCACTTTTAAAGACGATTGTATCTGCCGTCAAATGCGTTCAGGTCATCCAATTTGGACTTTTTTTAATTAACTCCCCTCAGAATATAATGTAAACTCTGGAGCTGTGGTGAATGGAGTTTTAATTAAAAAGATAAAACTGGCTGATTAGAGTGAGGGACAGGACGGGGTACAGATGGTGTACTGGTCACTCTGCTCTCTGAGGTTCCTCATCTACTCCATCTCTTCCCATGTTTACATTATTATCGCTAAAATCAATTTACAGTTGAGCACTTTCTAATAACTACTATACACATGGTTAAAAGGATTCACGCAAAGATAAAATGTCATTCCACACCTATATAACTTTCTTAAACATAAAATGAATAATTTGTTTTTCTGTCCACGAAAGCCAAGGGGATACAATATTTTTTGGACCCCAGTATTCTTCAAAATTTCTTCTTTCGTGTTCCACATAAGCTATAAAGGTTTGGAATAAACATAAGAGTAAGTAAATCATGCCATAATTTTCATATTAGACAATTTGCCCTGTATGCAAACTGTAATCTTCTTGTTGTCAGACAAATTAATAACAAGCACTTTGAGACAGACAGTTGTGACACACTACAACAAGTGCTTTGAGACATAGAGAGTTGTGAAAAATCAAACTATGAAAAAAAAAAAAAAAGCATAAATAAATAAATATATTTATATAGTGATGTGAATTAATGATTTGACTAAACTACTGAACAGAATTTCTATAAATGAATTCTAAACAATAAAAGAAAATAAATAAATAGCATGCAGCATATCCAGAATATAACAGCAAGTTTTTTTGTTTTTTTTAATAAATAAAGACTTAAAGACTTAACTTAAAATTTAAATTAAGTATAAATAAGTGATTTATGAACAGAAAAAAAGTTATTTTAATTTTTTTATAATAAATGTATCATTATTTATTATCAGATTTTAATTTCCATTTGATATTTAATTTATTTTTTTTTTTTTTTTTGTTGTACACGAAATGTAGTGTCTCTTCCTCTTATGTTTGGTTAGAACACCGTGTCATGCAATCAGACACATCTTGAGGTCAAGGTAATAATCAAAGGTCAGTATCATTGATAACTAAGGGTGTACTCACACTAGGCATGGTTGCCGTGAACCGGGCCAGAGTACGATTGTCCCCCCTCCCCACTCCCCCTCTGGCCTGCACTCACATATGATGTTAGCAAACGTGCCGGAGCACGCTTACGTCATTATGGTGAGGCGGTGGTTCAGGATGAATAGGAAGAGCGGCGCTCTTGCTGGACGCTATTGATAGGATTTATGGCTCTTTGAGGGGATCCGAATCTTGGTGATCGGTTCCTTTCAAAGAGCCGTTCAAAAAAAACTATATATAACTGTATAACAACTATAACTGTTCTGAGTTAATTTGTGTGCATCTGTGTGAAACGCGCATAGGAAAAAAAGAACGGCTCCCATCCAGCCGCGACTCGGCTCCCATCGTTCAAAAGAACGGTTTGTTCGCGAAAGTCACAACTCTACCGGACACGATGGAGTCCATCGCTCTGTTTACTTTGTGGATAGTAATTTTGAGTCGCTTGGTCCGCGGTGGTCCACAGCCCTCTTACAGCTTATTGTTAAACAAACATTGCACCTTTTGTCCAATTGTTTTGGAGCGTCGCAAAAACGTGACGTTGCACGCCCTGTTCCGTGCTCCAGCACGGTTGCGCTCACACTACATGCGAACTGCGCCCGAGTCCAACTGAACCGTGCTCTGGCACACCTCTTCCAACCGGGCCAGGGACGGCTAAACGTACCGCGCCCGGGCACGTTTCAGAGCACTCACACTACGCACTCGGACACGGTTCAGACTACCTAGTGTGAGTAAACCTAAGACTTGCTACTACAACATAAAGAAACCCAACTGAAAAAAAGTTTTTGGATGTTTGTACAGACTTGTGTTTGTATGAGATGCCTCCAGTGTCACTGGCATCCTCTGCTATGACGCGCGGAGGCATGTGAAAGTGGCAAGGTCAGCAAAGCTGAATGGTAATTTGGCCATGGTTGCTCCTCTACGCAAATAGAGAGAGTGATGAATCGTCATTTAAAAGCATCCCAGCTCTCACAATGACCTTTCCTTTCCCAGCCCCCTGACACATAAGTGTGTGTGTGCTTCTCTTGTACGCAAAGGAGACTTTCCCAAATGAGCTCAATCAATTGTTGTCTGGCAGTAGTGTGGTTCTCTAATGCCAGCTCAGCTGACTCTGCTACTGTGGCGCTAATGACATCAGCCTGCCTGGGCATCTGATCAGCTCAGGTCTGTTTAACACTAGCAAGTGGATTAAATGCAGAATTAAAATGTGATTGTGTAATTTTACAGTGTTAAAATAATTTTGCTTAAAAATGAAACTTTCTTAAAATGAAAGGCAGGTAAGACTATAATAGATTGAGTTTCATCAAAATACTGACTTGCCTGGAACAACCACTACTGTATGTTTTTCCAGCCGATGAAAGGAGAATTGCTTTTGTCTTAAAGGTTTAAAATTGTAATTAAAAAGTAAATTAGCATACTTAAAAATATATACAGTTTGTAGTTAGTAAGAATGTTTTTTTTTTTTTTTTTAAGTTATCAATGCTTTTATTCTGCAAGGATGCATTCAAATGAACAAAAGCAACATTAATGATGCTACAAAAGATTTATATCTGTAATAAATGCTTAAATAAATTACTAAATAAATGTTTTGAATTCTATTCATCAAGCAATCCAGAAAAGAAGCAGAACAGATTACAACTTATTAATAAGGAATATCTTTAAAAATCATTTTAAAAAATGATTCAGCATATTAGAATGATTTCTGAAGAATAATACTCTGAATACCGACATAATGCCTGCATGTTTTGCCATCACAGAATAAAAATTAAAAAAATAGAATATAGAAAGCTATTACTATTTCATACTACTTATACTGTAATTTTTGACTAAATAAATGCAGCCTTTTTTTCAAAAACATAAAAAGTGAAGTATAGATTCGGTCATTATTTGTCTTAGAAATGTAGAATGTTTCTAACCAATGCTTTTGCCTCTACACCATTCAAATCATAATAAAAGGACAACCGGTTTTGATGTGCACAGAAGAGTAAATCTAAATTGTTTCCGAAGGCCTTGGATCATAACAATACTGCTTTAAGAGAAAGACAAAGCAGAAAAGAGCAATCTAGCATTTCAGATTAATGTCCTGCAGATATGTTTTAAGGCCATCCTCGCTATTTTTCATTCTTTTATCATTTGGTTCTTTTCTCCAGTTTGCTCTCTCCGTTTTTTTTTTTTTTTTTTTTTTTTTGCTGAACTCTCAGTAAACAAGTTTCTCTCACGGCTGACTCTCAGACCATATTTTCACATTAACAGGGACAATTTCACGCTGGATCTGCACAAATTAACTAGAGTTCAGTGCAACAATTTGCCTTGTCTGAAGGATGGCACAGATGAGTTCCTATTGAGCGTTTTCATAGAAATTCAGTGAAAGATCCTATAAAATACTGCTGTACCATACATGTTTTGTTTTTTCACTCCAGTTACCCTCTTATCAACCTGTAGTGATACATGCCAATACAATATTTACACGCTTTAGAAGATATTTTGGGACAATTGTGTCTGCCGAGAAAAGAGATAAGAAAAAAAAAACGGTGTGCAAAAGATTTTCTCAGTTTGGTTTTTATCAGTTCTGTATTCACTTTTTTTTATTTTTTTTTGATTTTGCAAACACATGGTACATTAATTTTATACATGCATGTTTGGGAAATTTGAAACTTTAAACATTAATTTAATCCAAATCTGTTACTATTATGAAATTTGCTGAAATTTTATTTTTACCCATAGACTATGCAAGATACAGTTTGTTTCTTCTTCTAAGTTTGTTCATTGGAACAGATCACTCACTCAATAATGAATGCTCTGCAATGGGTGCCGTCAGAACGAGAGTCCTAACATCTGATAAAACCATTTGTTTCTTACAAA
Source organism: Enteromius fasciolatus (assembly GCA_032361145.1). Classification (NCBI taxonomy): domain Eukaryota; kingdom Metazoa; phylum Chordata; class Actinopteri; order Cypriniformes; family Cyprinidae; genus Enteromius; species Enteromius fasciolatus. The sequence continues at coordinate 14,368,514 of JAUMHR010000062.1, read as the reverse complement.
CATGCAGCTTTTCACTTTATGAAATGTTAAATGTTGAACTGGAGTCTGTAGATAGTGGATTATCAATGTTTTTCTGAGTTTTATCAGTTTTAACACTCATTCTGACGGCACCCATTCACTCCAGAGGATCCAATGATGAGCAAGTAATGAAAATCCTCCAAACCTGTTCTGATGAAGATACAAACTCATGTACATTTTCAACGGCCCGAGGGGATGAGGGGATTTAGTTTTTTGTTACTGCCCTTGCAAAAATGTGTAGTCACTCTATGACCATATGTAGATGTTATATTCCAATATGAGCACTCCTTATTTCACACTTAATTTCAGAAGTATCAATCATTTAAGGAAGTTTAAAATCATTTGTGTTGAAGTCATTGACTCCTATTCAAATAAACAGTGTACAGTTGTTCTCCAAGTACTAAAATAAACAGCGCTTTACAAGTACGCTCTTTCTGCTTCTTATATAAGCAAACATTCTTTTCTTACTTCAACATCCTTGCTATTAGTGTCACCACAACAGCAAGTACCGCTGTTGTTTGGTTACTGAAAGGCTGTGCCATTCATCAACTATATGCACTGATTATTCTATAGGCAGCAGATGTTATCAGTGCTTCCCGTAACAGCGCCTGCAGGCTGAGCCGATGTTGCGTTTCGCTCCCAGCAAATTGAATCACCTGCAGTGTAGGCCTGTGCAAAAAGACCTGCTTTCTTACTTTCATTCTTCTTGCCTGAAACCACGCGATGTCAAAGACGGCACTGGAGCAGAAGAAGCGTTCTGTTGTTTTCTTTATTCATGGCAACATTAGCGTGGTCTGTTGTGACGCCTTCTGGATATCAGTGACCCGACACCAACACACTCACTGAGAAGAGCTTTCCGTCCAGACAATGCTAATGGATTCTCTTCTGCATCTGAAATATGAGACTTCCACCCAGCATTTTTTAGTGTGTGTGTGTGACTGGTGTTATATCAGTGTATGCATGAGTGCATCCATAATCTGGTTTCCAGTAACCTCCCAATGGAACTGTTGCAGTCTGACCTTACAGACATTGTTGAATATGTTCATAAGTATGCAGTTCATGCCAGGGCTGTGCACCATTCAGAATTGTATTGAGAATGGGTTTTAAAATTCAACAGCTCAATTTGGATAGAATTTGAATTGCCGTACCAAGCGGGATACGGATTTATAATAGAGCCTAACAGTGCCAGCTCACTCTCTCCAATATAACACTATATAGAATATCAATATATTTCATGCTTATTGCCAATATGCATGTATGTGTTTTTAAGTAGGTTGAGAGCATAGGAAGTTTGACTAGATGGTTTCTGTTAGATTTATTTGTAGTATATATGGGTAGTCGACATACGAATGTGACGGGGGAAAAAAATTGAAGATAAACCTGTCATGTTATTTGCAACTCTACGAATGAAGTGAATTTTTCTCATGTTATTTGAAGGTTATGTTTTATTTTTACATACATCTGAGCATAAATAAAATTCTGTGGGCAGGAGTACAAACTCTATCAAGTTCTCTTCGTGGAACTTTTTCTTTTCGATTTTTGAGGAGTTTTGCTGAATCGCGTCTGCGAATAGGTTAAAGTCATGGTGAGGCAGACCACCTCTTCATCCAACAGCGATCGGTTTCCAAGGCAACATCGCCCCAGACGGGTGTCTGTTTGTCAGCCGGCTCAGCCAGGGGTGTTTGAACTTCATCTGCTACTTTTTGCTCCTGTGCGTTCTCGCTCTTTTCTCTTCTCCGTTAACGGAAGGCTAATTAAAGGGACCTGACATTGCGCTCTGTTGGCTGGAACATCAATCAATCAATGTCTGAAGCCCCGGCCCCTACTGACTCTCTCAACCTGCTGCACAAGCTCACAGCTCTTTAAAGGTTAATTATATTCATTAGAGAAAGAAGGAGCGGGAGAGAGGAAGATAGAGAGGAAGTCACCCTGAATATATGCCGCTCGTGGCTGGATTTTATCCATCACAAAACTCTGCAAGGTTAAACTCAGAGTCACGGCACCACCTGTTAGAATATGGGTACGTCCATTTGGCTTATAGCACCCTGGGAACTGAACTTAACAGGGATTTTGGCCCTTTAAAGTGAGATTACAATTTAAAACAAGCGTAGACCCATGTAGAGAGTGCTGATGGAAATTTCCCCACAAGTCTTTGCGCACCACCATAGGACTTCATGAAGTCTGGGAGAAATAAACATCATTCTAGTTTTTTAAGTTCATTGATTTCTACACAGTTTTTCATAGGAATGAGGTTTTAGGAATTATACAAATGTAAATATTATAGGATTTGTGTTTGTATTCAATATTTTGTAAGAATAATGAATATAACTCATTACAAACAAATATTAATAAGAAAAATATTAAGAAATATATCATGTATATATTAAAAAATAAAAAATCTATACACATATAATTTATATTTAATCAAATAAATAATAAGAAATTTGAGCACCAAATAACAATGACTTCTGAAGGATCCTGTAAGCACAGTCTGCAATAACGGCTGCTAAAAATTCACCTTTGCCATCACAGAAATACATTACTTTTCAAATTAACGGTTTAAATACAATATAGCTATTTTAAATTGTAATAAATCTGTTTTACTCTACTTTTGATTAAATTACTGTGAGCATAAGAGAGTTTTTTCATAAAGAAATCTTACCGACCCCAATACTTTTGAACATTAGTGTGTGTAGTCTATATATAATCAGAATCTCTTTATCTAGGGTTGAGCCGCATGGAGCATTTTCAGCTTGCAGGGGTGACGGCAGCCAAATGTTTCGGGGCATGTGTGAAGCTTCGTCTCGCTATCAAACTAAAAAGTATCCCCCCCACCAGCCCCCCAAACTTCCTAATTAGTCCATTAGTGCTAATATACTTCACACAAGAAGCAATTTACCATGCCTGGCAGGATCTGCAACCCGCTAACCTCATCGCTAATATCGTTTGATACTTCATTATAGTCTGTTAATAACAGCTCCCCTCAACTCTTGACTTCTAACAAGACACACGTCATTCAAGCGCTATACCGCTCCACTTTCAATTTCTCCACTGCAGGCACTTTCCTTCACACCCACACAATCTTAGTCTCTCACGGCCAGCGCTAGGTTAAACTACAGGTCTGGAGACAGTGTGGGACCAGATAATAGCCACTAACTGCTCTTCTATCTGAGATCATTATATGGTGTTTTTAGTCAATGTGTCATGCTTTTTTTTTTTCCTTTTTTGTTTTTCTGGATCTGTTGATTTATTTAGAACTGCAATTTTCTTTAAATGCTTTTCATTAAAATAATTAATTGCTTTTTGAGATGAGCATGTTTAAGTTTCCGGCTTAAAATTAATTTGGTTTGTTTTGAAGAGCTTCCAGTAAGTATCTAAGAATAGTAATGAAGTAAAAAGTGTCATGAATGGATGAAAAAAGCCTCAAAGATAAACTCTCGTGCGATTTGTAACTCATCATTTTTGTCATGTTATTTGTGTCAAGTTTTTTTTTCTACATTTATCTATGTCATATCATGACATATCAATTTGTATTTGTCAACTACGCTTGTATATATATTATGTGTGTGTGTGTGTAGTTGCTATAGTTGTAAGGACCAAATATCACCAAAAGGATAGTAAAACCTGACATTTTTGACTTTGTGAGGACATGTGGTCTGTCCTGGGAAACAAATTATTAAAAATGCTAAATGCTATTATTATATAAATAATATTGCTATCTTAAAGTGCAAAAATTCAAGATACTTGTGTTTCTGTGATGGGTAGGGTTGGCGTAGAGCAATAAAAAATATTGATAGGTCAGCATAAAAACAATAGAAGTCTATCAAAGTCCTCACAAATATAGCTAAACAAACCTGTGTGTGTATGAAATTGTAATATTAGTTTTATTATAATACATATATTTATAATTAAAACCAATTATTATTTTAAAGTAGTTCTAGTTATGTTATATATATATATATATATATATATATATATTGTAATGTACTGTATTGTATTGTATTATTATTATTATATACATCTATTTAAAGACATCAAGTTGTGACTTATATTACATTTTTATTTAATAATTCCTCCATATTTAGGTGGAAATATGCTCAAATATGTTCAAATCAGAGTGTATTATTGGAAGAAATACTGTACAATGGAAATGACATGCTTAGAGACTAATGCTACAAAATAGCACAATATCGGAAGTAAAAAGCTATTTCAGACAGCAGTACTTTGAGTGGCAGATAATCTTGACTGAGTCTTGACTGAATAGCCACAGCTGACCTTCTACCATCTTCTGGCTAATCAATCACTGTCCTCTTCTTGTCGTTTTGTTTGCACGTGTTTCTGTATCCATCTCTCTATATCCTCGTTGACTTTTTCTTGTTTCTTATTCTTTGTGTTATGTTTTCTCTTTGCTCTCATTATCTTTCTCTCTCTCTCTCAGGCTCATTCTGTGCGTCTGGACAGATCTCTTTACTGTCTCTACTCCATTGTTTGTATTGATTGCCATCTGAGGTCAATGGCTTTTTAAAGCATCTAGATCGAAACGCAGAGTGTCTTCCTCATCTCCTTCTCCCACTCGCATCCCTGCCTTCTCTCCTGTTCATTTCTGTGCAGTTCCATTCTTTTATCTCTCTCCATCATTGATCCATGAGACAGAAGAGCGTTCTGGCCCGGTAATGTGTGGCCCATGGGCCTTCAGGTCATTTTAATTTGACTCCAGGTCAGTCGGGCTGAGAGAAAATGTGGTTTGACTGAATTAAAATGATCTGGAAGATGATCCGATTTCATCCACTTCACAATAAGAGGTAAATTAAAGTAATGAAGTTTTAGCCGGCGTATACAAAAGAGAACAGCTACACGCTAGCACTCACATTCATCTCAGAAGCAGCTTGCATAAAACCCCTAAGCAAAACCTTAATCCTAACCCTAACCATATAGTAAGTACATGAAGTTAATTAATTAATATTACTCAGTAGTATTGTAATTACACTGTAACAAGGACAGCTTAGAATAAAGTGTAACCCTGTATAGTACAGTACAGTAAAAAATAATAAACAATGTATTCTTGTGATGGCAAACCTGAATTTTCAGCAGCCGTTACTTCTATTTTCAGTGTCACATGATGCTTTAGATGTCATTATTTGCATTTCTTATTGTAAAAGCTGGAAACCATTGTGCTGCTTATTTTTTATTTATTTATTCATTTTGTATAAATTTAAAAAGTGCCATGTTTTACAGCAAAACCACAGAAAGAAGGATAAAGGTAAATTTTAATACATTGGTGTGATTGTTTATCTCTATTTTTAATAAGTTGTGGTAAGAGCACACATACTGTACTTTTTTATGTACTCCGTGACATCTCTAGCTGCCTAGCAGGGTACATTTTTGGTGAAAAAAATTTCAGCAACAATGGTTTTATCATTAAATAAACGTAAATATGTATTCGCACGAAGTGTGTGAGAGCAGGCACAAAACTTTATTTATTTGTCCTTTAACGCACCGTGAACTAACGAAATAGGCCTTATTCAGCCCGCTGCCATTTTGATTTGAAAACGAGGCTGTGAGGGTAAACAGGAAATCACAATGACAAAACATGGCTGTGTGGACTACAAACCTATTGTGTCTAAGGAACACTCCACTTTTTTTGGAAATAGGCTCATTTTCCAACATCCCTAGAGTAATACAGATGTGTTTTACCGTTT
>JAUMHR010000062.1:14274502-14289411 GCA_032361145.1 Enteromius fasciolatus | reverse complement strand
CATGGACATCTTGGATGACATGGAGGTGAGTAAATTATCAGCAAAAGTTTTTTCAAAAGTGAACTTCTCCTTTAAGAGGCAATGGGAGACTGATCCCACATTTGAAAAGGGCGGGGCGCAAACGCTTATGCTGATACAAGGGGCGGGGATATGGGCGGGGCGACGCCACACACAGTCAGTGGACTCTTGAACTGCATTAGTGCGCCATCGCGCTTTAAACAGTCAGTACGTGAAGACGCGCTCGTCAGGATTCCGCCTTATTTGTCCTATTTAATCATTTTTTATGATCCACAAACGCGTGGTTGCAATATAAAGCTGTCTAAAGTTTGTAGGTCATTGGAAATATCTGTCAGGCTGAGCCAGTGTTTTTTTTTTTTTTATCACTCACTTCTCTTTTGTTTGGAGTGTGATTCCACTGAACTTGGTCTATTGTTGTTGGATGAGAAGCTAAACTTGGCATTGAGGCTCCTGGGATCCAATACCACGGAACAAACAGCGGTAAGACTTTACTGTGTGCTTAAATTATTTAGTTTGTACGACGTGTTTCAAAAGGTCCCATTCAGAACTTTAAATAAAAGTTCCCTTAGAGATACAACGAAGCATTTGCTCTTCAAGTGTCTTGCCTATACGCTGATGTAAGTTATCATTCAGAGCTTCTTTTTTTTCTGTCCTGCAGTTGTGTTTATGATTCAGGGGACAGTCGGACAGGTATCTTATTCATCTGAATGTCAAATTGACTTCAAATCTCCAGATTTGTACTATTTTAATGTGTCATGCTCAGAAATTCCTCTACGTTACTGTGTGTAGTTTGCTTTGTGATGAGTCTGCTACAGTGTTTCTTGATTTTAGACGTTATTGTACCCTAAAATCGATGCATTAAATGATTAACTGCATGTATACATTATATTAAAACTGTATTACTAGAACTGTATAAAAAATATTACACATTTCGGATTAACTCAAATTTTAACAAATTAATGTAATAATGTTTATTACGCCCATTTATAATAACACAATGCATTTAATATTATCTAATAAATAAAAACAAATTCTTCATGGATTTGTATAGGACATTTTGCTACACTAACTGATGGGTTTTTATAAATAATATGTGGAAAGCTCTTCATTGCTCCTATTAAGTGATTAATTTACAGCTATTTTGTATTACAGCCAAACAGACCTACCATTTTACCATTTAGCTAGATAGGAAGTTTTGTTGGCTACCCATGCACAAGAGTGTGGAGTTAGCAGTTTAAAATGTGGTCTCTAATGGGGGTCTTTGACATGCAGCCTGTTGCGATGGCAGACTGAAAGGGAAACGAGGAGCTTGTGATTTTGAGTCATTAGTATAGTAGTGTTAAATGCCTGGTTGGTGCTTGAAGCTGATGTTAGGCTGTTAGCTTGCTGCTTGCATCTGAATTAAAGAAAGAGTTGTAGAATTGTTGCACTTTATACAGATTGAAGTGTTACGTAACTACTTGGAGGAATGAAAAGTCCACGTTGCAATGAAACCGGAATCCAAGTCAAGTATTCCAAGATTTCCAGATGTCCTGAACCCCTTGGTCACATCTCTTGCATAATACATATTGGTCAGACTGCATTTTCACAGTTCGTTAGTCTAATGGCCCAAACTGTTGTTTGCACAAAACTGGCAAGCACTCTAGTATTGTAAAAGGTTATCAGAGTGAAATTGATTGACCCTAATGGGTTGTCTCAACAGCACAATCTAGTTTTGATTATCCTGAGTTGACACTTTTTTTTTTTTTTTTTTTAAAGAATGTATGCAATTTTTTTGTTAAAAAAGCGCATACTAATTTCTCATCTAAATGTTTCAGTTCAGCTGTGCAAAGGAGTACTGCCTGATTTTAATGAAATTGACAACTTGAGTGTTGTGTGGTCCAGAGCGTTGACCCTTAACCTTTTGACATTTTTGTCATTCTCGGTATCAATATTTGTGAAAGGGTGCATACGCAGCAGTGCACCCTTCTAGCTGAGCAAACCTGCTGCTAGAACTCTTAAGGCCCAAATAGTCCAAATCATCTGCCTGGAGTCAAAGCTGCCTGGTTAATATCCTGAGAAACCGTTCAGGTCTAGTGCAGCATGGGGGATATAGGCCAAGGTCATACCCTGTGTGTGTGTGTTTAAGGCCAACCTGCTAGATGGATGGATAAATGCAGTATGTTCTTTTTTCACTCTGTCTTCTTTCCTGGTTTTCTCTCTCTCCAATCACTTTGCAGCCCCGTTTTCTCTTTTCTGTCACTTTTAAAACGGACTTCATGCATTTAGCTGCATTTTACACACAAGTGCCTCTTGCTTTACCCCAAGATGAAAGTGTCGTTTAGAATGTTTCCATGTCATTCCAGTTCCTTTGCCATTGCAGCTTATATCCTAATCAGAAAAAAGTGCGTTTTGTGATTCCACATTGATTCGAAATGCACCAGCAGCATCTTTCTTGATGCTTGTGTGTACAGCTTTAGTGAGTAAGTGTGTGTATGGATTTGTAGTAATGCGGCTGGCTGACTTCCCGTCCACTGCTGATGTAATGTGATTTATATGCAGCACTGTGAGGTGGGTATGTGTGTATTAGCGGCTCAGTAATATGGACAATTCTTAGCGTACGAACATCACTGTGCTTTCTTGTGACTCAGCAGCATGAGTCAGTTGTGCTCTCAGATAGACTCATGCCTCCTGTGATGTAATCAGTCCAGCTGTCGACACACTCTGGGAGGTCGAATGTCTGTGTTCGAAGGGACTAAAGTTCAACCAGGGGGGGCTTTGAAAACTTAACCTTCCTAAATTTAGCTCACAGGTTTGGGTGTAAGTTGTTCGTTATGGTGGTTAGCAATCATGGGTGTTCCTGGCCTTTCTAGATAACAAAACTTTAACGCCCTCCCATCCAGTCTGTGTCATAGATATTTGGCTATATAACTAAAAGCATTCATGTTAGGCTGTATGATTTAAATTAAAAATCTATGTTTTATGATAATATTTTATGATCTGTTTTAGTTTAATGTACTCTACTGTTCAATATTTTGTACTCTGTAATATTTAAGAAATGACTCGTGCTCATCAAGGCTGCTTTTATTTGATCAGAAATCCAGTAAAAAATATTGTAAAATATGACCTCAGTTTAAAATCACTTGTTTTACTTTAATATATTTTAAAATGTAATTTATTCCAGAATTTTCAGCATCATTACTCCAGTCTTCAGTGTCGCATGATCCTTCAGAATAATTATTTTAATATGATCATTTTGCTGCTCAAAAACATAATATTTTAATATATTTTTTTTAATTTTATGAATAAGAAGTTCAAGCTTGAAATAATAATAAAAAATTACCTTTACCTACCTTTTTAATGCATTCTTGCTGAATAGAAGTATTATTTTCTTTAAATGTAAAAAAGTATATATTTCTTGTATTATTCTATTCTTTAATTAATTAGGCTACATTTGTGTATTATATTTAATATTAGTGTGATGCAAAATCGCTTTTGATCAGCACGGCATGCTATTTATTATACAATGACAGGAAACGGTTGCGAGATATTGTTATCTTTTACTTTGAACGGTGGAAAGCTGTATTGCATTCATATCAGAACTCAAGGGAAAGTAAAACTATTTTAACCACGGCTCTTGCCAAGAGTCAGTATTTTTGCTCGGTCTCCTCTCCTTGTGAACTTGAATAAGACGACCCGAGCTCTTTGCGTCAAGCCCAGCTGAGGCCCCAGGAATCTGACATACTAGAGGCAGAGGAGCGTATTCCTCTGAAAGCGAGCCTCCTGTCGTCCTACAGGCTGACCCCCGCTGACACCGGGCAGTGAGCCAGTTCCCCTGATTCCAAGAAGACCAAAACCCTGTAGCGTAGAGTCCGTAGGAATCCTGTCATACGACCCTTTTTTAACTTTCTGTTAACTAGTGTAGCTTGCAGTCTTTATTAACTCAATTGATATCAATGTGCTGCTGTTGTGTTTTAACACAGAATAAAGAAGCTACGACATAGGCTCCTAAAAAATGTATTCGCTTTTTAATAAAAAAAAAGTTTACATTACTGCTAATGTTACCAAACTATTATAAACAAAATGACTACTCATTTTCTGTGTTGATAACCATTGATAAGGAACTAGTTTCTTTGCGTACTCTAGCCTGAAGTAATCATGTTCTTAAGCAACCTTTGCTTTCAAGATGATGACTATTGAATGTCAGACTGAGATTTTTTTTTCTCCAGCCACCCTCATTTTTGAGATGACAAAATCATGAATGCTGTGCTGTTGATCGTGCTGAAAGGTTTAGGGTTGAGCCAAACATTTTTGGAGTGACAGTATTAGCATCACTCCCTGTCAAATTAGCTCTCGACATGAGTTTCCTGCGCATTATTTGTAATAATTGGCACAGCCCAACAACTAGTCCGGCCACATTTCACACAGATTATATGAGTTCTAGCCCTTTGTCTATTTTGTCTTGCATCTTAGCTGGTGATGATACTATGATTGTGTTTATTCACAAAGACAACCCCAGAATGATTATAATTGCCATAATTTGCTTGTGGTGCTTGTTTTTCACACTGTGAGAAATCGAAAAATTATTCCTTATGTTTCTCACTCTTTTCTTGTTTCGCCTTATTTTCTCTCCATCGCTTTCTTTCAATCAGTTTCCTTCTTTCTCTCGAATAGAGTAACAGGTGGTCTTCCTCAAGCATGTGGCTGTTGAAAAGAGAAAGGGAGGAATTCTTTTCTCTATTAGCGTCCTTTCCCATTCCAGATGCTCTTGGCTTCACTTGAGTAATCCAATATCCTTATAGATCCATAACATATGCCCTCAGTCACTCAGTGTCACTCTGCTCAAAGTAACCCACAAATGTGGCCCGAATTCATGGACATGTAACCCATAGCTATGTGGACAAATCATGTGTGGTCTTTAGAGTGTTTATATTTCCATAGATTACTAGCAGTTTAGCATCAAAATAGACCAATAGACCTTTTTCTAAGCTCCACCCATGTAGTCAAACATGCTATAGAAATGTATAGTTTTGTTTAATTTTTGTTTGTTCTGCACATGTTCATGCAGTAAGGAACCTACCCCAGTTTCTGCGCACAAAAGCACGCTGGATGGATGACGTCATTCTAAGGATTTGTAATTTAGGTCAGTCTTGGGCCCTGAGTCTCACCTGGCTGACCGTTTACGGCAACATTGCTCAACAAGTTTCCCAGTGTATCTTCAGGTTATCAAGCTTAGTCTGCGGCTAGTTTTGTTTGGGACGAACCAACCTGGGTTTGTGACATGGGTTTCACGAAATGAGCAAACTCAAAGAGAATATATTTTGAGATTTATTTGTAGCTATGTCTTTGTAGTATTTTGTTTGCTTAAAGAGACTGGCTTATGTTTCAAATCATTTCATCGTTAAGCTCTGTTTCTGTGGCCTGTTTATTTAAGTCTATTGTGATCGCTGTGACTTCCACGGTTTCGGTGCCTTTGAGGGCGGACAGTTGGGCGTTTCCAGAGGCCTTGTCCTGTGGAGGATCACTTATATGCTTCAGTAAACTCAGACAGTAGGTCAGTATGTGTGTGTTGAAGAAGGAGTGTTGTATTGATCGACTCAGTCTTGCTTCCTATTTTAAGCGACTGGAATCAATCTTGGTCTTTATGTGTTGTTGATTTCAGATGAAGTGTTTTAGGCAGCATTTAACACGATTGTTAGTCCAAAAAAATAACACCACAGTGAGGCTGTTGAAACTGCATTTACCAAATGTACTATCACGATAAACGCCAAACTACTGATTTGACTACAGACTACTGCTTTGAGAAGTAGTTCTGTCACTGAACTGATTTGGAGATTCTCTTCTCTTGTGACCAGGAACATCTGGTTTGAAGTGGAAAGTGAGACCTTGCTCTTTTCAAACCTGCTAGAGCTGAACAACACTGACAGCTGTATGCTAGCAATCAGCGCTTGAACCACATGCAATGGTCATGCATGCAATGCATGTGTACATAAACACTGCTGTCACCATGCTGACTCACCGCTTAAAAAGGATTTGCACAGGTTTTGTTAACTGATGAAAATCACGTAAAAGAAGGCTTTTGTTTAGTTTTTTTTACTTTAAGTTAATTGGTATTTCGTCATTGCAAGGCGGGTCGATGAAGATCGATGATTTACAACCTCAAGTCACAATTACTATAATTATGAGTTTCTGACAAGTAAAACTTGTTTGTATCTTTTTCAATATTTTAATTACAAGTTAGTATAAATAATGAAATAAAAAGCTTGAACTGCTTCCAACTTGTTGTGATGGCATGTAAAATAGGTCTTAACTGTTTAAGGTGTTAACATGGCTACGGTTTTTGATTGCCATGACTTTAACTAAACGGGGCCCTTTAAAATCAGTTTATTTTTTCTTGCCATTTAAGTTTTTTCCTAGACTCTGTTTGAATGATTAAATAAAATTGTATTAATTAAAAGAATTCCCATATTTTTAATTAACTAGACTTTAAGTCCCATTAACTAAGGCCTTATGAAATGTTTATATTTAAATAATGGTTGTAATAATAATAATTTTATTAGTACATCATAGTTTATTATTATTAAATGAATGAATATATTTCTGTCACAGATTCTTCAAACTTTTATTTCGACTGGTTGCTGTGAAGACTATTCTATTCTATTTGATGTTTTTTCTCAAAAGAAACGATAAAGTGACTCTCATAGCACTTCTAGAGATTGTTCATGTGCTCATAAAGTAAGGCAGCGGAGGCTGAAAATGTGTGTAGTAAATGAAACCACACATCTGAACTATTTATGTAACTGCTTTTCTAATAAAAAAGACTTTTGGAATACACAGAAGTAAAATGTTGAATGATAATAATTGCTTGTGTTTGTGTAAAACTCGCATAGCAGCAAAGTTGTATAGCCTATGTAAGTTTGTATTTTATTTGCAAATGCAAAGGATTGTGGGCAGTATTGTTGTGGGTTTTGAGAGAGGCTGGATTGTTTCCGCTGAAAAGTTCACTAGTATTTGGTGTTTTCACTGTAAATGTGTAATCGGGTTCGGTCTTTGAGACTTTCTTAGAAACCTTCTCCGCTGTTTAGGATGTAAAAATCAGTCATTAATCACTGAATGGTGCAACTTTGGGTTCCTCAAGTTCCTTGTGTATAACTTTGATGCCGATGGGGAATTCCTATTAGCAAAACAGAAACAGTTGTAAATTATAGAGCTTTCTTTTCTTGTGTGCTGCCTTAAAAAAATGCTGCTGGACTGGTGTCTTGTGTTTCTGTGAAGGAAATTGTTTTGAAAGACGGGCTTTATAGCGTGTGTAATGTATAACGCAAACAACCTGAGCCTCCTTCGGCGATGAATCATGCTGTAGACACATTTATTGGCACACATATCATGTAGAGAGACCTACAGAAACAGCAGGATTGGTAAAAATGTGTTTTCAGATTTCAGCAGTATTTCGTCTTGTGTAAACTGGTTCAACTTTTGAACCCTGACAGAAAAGATAAATGACCAAAGTCTACATTTCCCAATTTGAAGCTGTTTGAGAAGGTCAGTTGAAAAATGTCATCTTTATCTGTTTGACTTGAGTAAAGTGTTTCATAAATTGTAGACTGGGGAAAGTGCCACTTTTTCCGTAAGTATCCAAATAACCCTAATTTAGTTTCAAATCAAAGTGGAAATGAAAGCGTCTGTAATGTAGGTGCATGGCTTGTCCTCCCACATGAACAATGTCATGTTAAAGGGTAAGTCGAATCATTGAGGAATATTATTATTATTTTTTTAAATAAAGTTGTGAACATAAATAATAAATAAAAATAATAATAATAATAAAAATAAAACAAGTGTCATAACTACTACACACCTGTAGTTTATATTATATTCTACATTTTTAATAACACGCATTCATAATTATTAGGCATGTTTATATTCATATTTTTTCCAACACATTTTACCAATTACAAACCACATCAATCATAATAGCTATTATTAATTTTGTGCTTAATTGTTTATATGATTAAAAGCAAACTGCTGTCTCACAACCAAAAACAACAAAACAAAACACATTTTAGTATTTAAATCGTAGTTTATTAATAAGATCCTTCTAAACCCAAAATAATATTTAGAATTATTTGTTACCTTAAAATATATAAAATCATATTTGGGTACTTTCAGTTGGGCTGTCCCGAACCCAGTATATAGCAAAATATTGTATGGTCAAAATGGAAAAATCATTAGGATATTAATTATTATTATAGAAGTTAAGATCATGTAAAGATATTTTATTCATTTCCTACCATGAATTTCAAAACTTATTTTTTGGATTAGTAATATGCATTATGAAAAACTTTCATTTGAGCAACTTAAAATTTTCTCAGTATTTCATTTTTTATTTTATTTTTTCCCACTTTCAGATTACAGATTTTTTTTGTAGTCCAGTGTGTCTCATACGTGTGTGTGTGTGTGTGTGTGTATATTATATTATATTATATTATATATGTTTGTTTGTATATATATTATATTATATTATATTATATATGTTTGTATATATATTATATTATATTATATTATATATGTTTGTATATATATTATATATGTGTGTATTATATTATATTATACTATACTATACTATACTATACTATACAAGTTCAAGATTTTGGAGGTTGTTACCCATTCTTTCCATCAGAACTGTTCAGAGGCACGTAACATTGGCCAGATTTTCTCTGTCTAATGAGAAGTTGGATGCCCTACAAAGACTGTGGCCAGCTGCTGGCGAGCGTAGCACCTCTGCCAAGATGGCACCACCCGATGTGTGTCTGCTTTTCCTCAACACTCTCATGCTTGTGTCCCAGACACCCGGGCCCCAAGTCTGCCGGCAACACCCCGGACAGACACGGCACTGCTGGCTCTCTCGTTCTCAGTCTCATCTATGCCATTTGGAAAGGGATACGTACTTAAATTCCAAGCAGTCCCTCTTCTTAGCAGTTCAAACCAGATTATGATTGCATTTTCCAAAATCAATTCTTCTTTGCTCTTCTCAGCCTGAGTTTAAAGTTTTCTGTTTGTAGGCAGAATTGCACAGCTGTGCGAAGATTGTTCGCCGGATCTGAACCCATGGGCCTTTGGCAGAGGAATACGGCAGGAATGTGGAGTAGAAAGGATGTGGAAAGTTAATCATCTGCTTGATTAGTAGGGCACGTTCTGTCTCTTTATAGGCTGTGATTACAGAGCTGCAACCTTCACCTTGAGGAAGAGCAACTGACAAAGTGAGCTGTAACGGTTGCTTTAAGGAAAAGCTGAAGCTTTTAGAGGTCTGGTGTTAAACATGAAGTCAGACTCAACGGTTAAACGACGTGAAGGTGTGCTTGTGTTTGGAATATGAGGCTTTGCTGGTTTAAACATGGTTTTTAGTGTTTTCTGCCTCCTGGTGTGTAATCTTTGTGGTTAGTTTCTGCATGTTTGGCAGAGAAACCTAAAATGCAAACACACACAGTATATCTGTTTACCCTGCTGGCTGCTGAATACCGACTAAGCTACCGCATAATATCCTGCCAAGAGAAAAGTTTCAGAAACTAGACTGGGAGGCTGATAGTATTACTCTGCACTGTGGTTGAACTCGGGGATGTTTTTTGTGTGTGTTTCTTTGTCCTTCAGCTTGTTGATGGGGTTAGAATCTGTTAATAGTCAAAAAATAATCATCATTCACCCTCATGTCACTTCATGTGACATCCACCCTGATTTGTAAACAAGACTTGGAATATAACGCACAAGTTTTGTGTACTACATTTAGGACAGTTTTATGCTGCTTTGTCTTTTTTTAGAGCCTGACCGATAAAGGACTTTGAAGGCAGATAACGATACAAATATTTGCTATATCCGATATATCGGCCGGTAATTTTATTTTATTTTATTTTTATGTTATTTTATTTTATGTTTTATTTTATTTTATTTTTATTTATTTTTTATTTTATTTTATTTTCAGAAACGCGCAACAAAACATGAACATATTTCCCTAACATTAGTTATTTGTAGTTATTTACGAGTTTTAACTAACATAATATGATAATGCATTGAACAAAACACAAAAATAACAACCAAATCAAAGTTAACAGTTTTAAAAAACTTGGTAAGCTTCATAAATATAACTTTGAATAGGACTTGAGACAAATTCTGTGAAGTTCTGATAAATAACAGCAGCAAAATATAATTTGCTAACAGTATATGAGGTAGTGTACTGAATCAGTCAATGCTGAATAGCTCCAGTCCAGTCCAGTCCAACAAAAATGCAATAACAACAACCAAATCAAAGTTACCAGTAAGGGTGTTCCGTTCGTTTTTATTTTATTTTTTAAAAATTAATTTATCGCCATTATAAATGCAGATACCAATAGTTTGGAAAAAGCCTAATATCGGCCTGCCGATAAATCGTTCGTGCTCTACTTTTTTTTGATAGCCTACTCAAAAACTGCAATTGTGTGTCACATACTGTAGCAACCAGAGCAGTGTTCAAAATGTCAGTTTTTCATATAGCAGTTAGTAAAAGTGTTAGCGTCTTTAGCCTGCGCTCACTGACTAACTGTTTGTATCAACACAGGTGCTCAAGTGTCTCTCTTGTTGGAGCAAATGGCTATACACACATTTACATTTATCGTGTTTTTCTGGAATTTTTCAGGGTGTGAAGGAGATTCTATTGGTTGATTTGGTGGGTGTATTCATGTCTTCGTATCGCTGTGTATTTCTATCTGTTTACCACTTTATATCTGTCTATATGAGGCCTCAGGCCTGCGGAGGGGTTAGCAGGAAAAACAGGTTGTAACTGTAGTCAATAATAACATCTGACAACTGTACAGCTCGTTTATGCTTACAAGAAGTTCCTGGTTTTATTGAAAAGTTCCTGTGAATGTGTGTTACCTTACTATTTTGAGTATTACTATATGTTCTACATGAACAATGATATTTTGGTTATTTGCATTTTAATTTCATTCTTTTAGGTTTTGCAATGGAAGGCATTTCTGTGAAAGCACCAGGAGTTCAATAGATAAAAAAAAAAAAAAAAGCTTAGAAGTTCATTGAACAATTACACGCACTCAAAGTACACATAGTACTCCTTTTGTTATTTTTGACACTGCCCCATTCTGATATAATGGAATGGAGTGCTATGGTATGTTTTCTTTATGGTCCGTTTATTTATTTATTTATTTTCAGTTTTAAAACATCCCCCAAATATTTTGTATTTCCAGATTTTGCTTCCAGCTTGGTATGATTCAGCTGTTTCATATTTAGAAGTAGAAAAACGCATCTGGGGAATTTAAAGTTGACGTGCTGTAATGCTTGTTTTTAAACTCAACAAACATAGGATGTGAAACGTGCGGGTTTACTGAAATAGGACACTAACCAACCACCAAAGGGCATGAATTTAAAAAATATTGTTGTTTAACATCTTCATATTGAGAAAATATATTGCAATTAAATTTTTATGGCAGAAAATCAAAATGCTTAGCAACATAGCTGGTTTAAATGGCGTTAGGAAAGGTGTTAAGTTACTTTATTGGTATCATGCCTAAATCAGATGGAGATGTTAACATGTTTATGAAATAATAAACTGTTCACTCTCAAAAATAAAGGTACAAAAGCTGTCTCTGGGGTGGTACCTTTATTTCTGAGAGCATTTAAAAAAAAAAAAAAAAAACTGGTTATGTTTTAATGAGAATAGATCACAGACAAGTGTCGCTATATTCTTATATAATGGCATAGTCAGTCATTGAAACAAAGCAGTTCTTTTGATCAAATATGGTTACAATATTTTCCAGAGCACAGCAGTACCCTGCTTAATAAGTAATGATCGCTCTTAAAAGATTAAAACGGGTCTATAAATAAAAGTACAGTAACATTAAGGGACAGCTGGTGGTTCATTCAGTGGTGCATCTCATCTGATGACTTCCTCCCATGCGCTTTTCATGAGATTACATCTTATGCAAGAGTGTGACATCATGAGTTTACAGCGTGAGACAAATGATGTTTGTGGTGAAAATGTGAATCACAATACCATGATTGCTTTATTTTTCTTGGTTCTAATCTCTCTTTGTGCATAAAAGTGCATTATTTAAATATGGCTGTGGGTTTGATGGCCACATTCGTACTCGAAACCCAAAATATTTCCCACAATCCAACCCTTGTTTTTCTACCATCATTGCCATAACGGCCTCCTGCCAGACGAGACGGACTAATATATTTTTTCTTGTGAGAGTGTTTGTGCGCTTCACGCTCAGGAATGTTGACGACCGAAGCGGGTCTCCTGGTATCCCTTTTTGGAGGCTGTGAAACGAGGGCCTGCAGATGTGTGCTTAGACCCTCACTGTGTTTGATCACAAGGGTCCGTGCAGCTGTGAAGTTTGAGTATCCAGTGAGCTCTGATATGTACACACATGTCCAGAGGGAGAGAGAGATCTCTAGCTGGTGTGTTGTCTTTCAGGAGCTGTTAGGATTTTGTACTGATGTGTAATGATGCTGAACACAAATGACTTGCTCTGAAATCCCCCGAGTGGAGCTGTTAATGAAGCGTTTAGATTGTGTGATTACTGGAAACGGGCACGAACAGGACCAAAGTCTTTTTGAGAAGATTGATTTTTCAAGTCATGATGTTTAACAACGCAATGTGAATATATAAAATAATGAATTATAATTAATAAATACAAAATTCTTTTAAAAAATGTAAATTTGTTGCTTTAATCACTGCTTTTTAATTTTAAAGAAATTTTAAAGTAAACTTTTCAGTTTTTTAGATTTTTATGTTAGCTTTTAATTCCCATAAAGTCAAATAATATGGAAATGGATTTATAATAAGGATTTATTCTGTTTTATTTCATTACTTATAATGAAATAATATATCAGTCAATATATTTTTAGATTTGTATTATATGCGGAGTTTGTCATGAATGTTTTGTCTTGGCCATTAAGACTTAAATGGTATATTCTACTAATTTAATAAAAATTAAGTTTTAATGATTGAAAATAATTTTATAGAACTGAACTAAATTATAACGAACCAGGATATATTGCAATTAATCATGCCCCATATATAGAGTCCATATTAAGGGATTTCCCTACCATTGAAGCAATAGAGCTGTTCATTTGTGATTTATGACATCAATTTTCAGGTCAATCCAGAGAGCTAATTCTGCATGGGTTCCTGTGGGAATATCCTAGTGGTTTTCAATTTGCGTAAGATGACTTCTGAGGTTATTATTTGAAGAGACTTTTACTGTTTGTTCTACAACGTAAAGTTATAAAATAGCATACCTCAAATCGATTTTTCTTTAAGCAAAGAATGTGTCTTAAAATATACCTTGCTAAAAAGTTGCCATATGTTAACTAACATTTAGCTAGCATTTGGATATGTTTAAGCTTCTAATCAAGTTATGTTCTGCCCTTTCTTGAATCCTTTATTCCGGATAGACTGTCTTGCATTACTGTGCATGTATGCATACACACACAACATATCTATCTAGAGACCTCGGAGTGCTGTGATTCAACATTGAGGTCAACCTGCCAGCGGGCAGAGCTGAATCCTTCACAGGGACGCCCAGCTCTTTGACTCAAGTGGAGGGCTTATCGTTTATCAAACCCTCTTCTGTTCTCTCAGCTACAGTCGCTCAATGGTCTTTTGTTGTCAGAGATGCAAATGTTTTGGTGGGGTGACGTGTCTTTGGAATATTGTTGCCTGGATCTCATTCATCCAGATGGCGTGCACACAACCCAGGGGTGGCTATGAAGTCATGTTTGAAAACATGGAGAATTGCGAACAACCGTCTAGACCGCGACAATCATTATGTTTAAACATTTCCATCATAGATAGAGAAATCAGACTGTCTCTTTTTTGGGATTGTGTTTGTTGTAGGACTCAGTGTCTTTGATCTTGGTTTGTTTGAGCGATTGGTCTCAAGTCTTTTGTCAAAGCTAATAGGCCTCCCCTGTGTAAAGAAGCAGATAATCCGATTATTAAATCATAAATCACAGTGCCCAGTTGGGAATCGGAAAGTTCAGTGAACCCACTTGAGTTCTTTCGTATTCAGCTTTTTTTTTCACTTTCCTTTTTTCGTTCCATTTACAGTGACATTACAATAGGATGATACAACCATCATTAGTCTTCCAAGACGTGCAATATGTTACACTTTAAGAGAAAAGACAAAGGGAAGTGGTGGAAAAATAGAAAAAAAAAGTGGTTTCAAACTGGGCTTAGAAACAAGAATCGGTGGTTCTTCAAAACAAAAGTCCCATTTATAAAAACTCACAAGCAATAAGAATACATAATAACATCAGCAAATTCATATTTACTTCTTTATTAGTTTTCTCTTTTCGCCATTTCTGTATTTGCTACTTTACATCCCTGATTTATTTACATTTATTTTAGAAAATCATAATACAATATTTTGTGATTTTGACATTTATTACATTTATATATTTGTATTTACTTATTTACAAAATCCTGGACATATTGATTTTCATGACACTTCTTTTAATAAACCATGTCATTATATCAGTGGAACAATGCAATGCATTGATTATAACCACCTGAAAACAATGTTGAGCCATTGTCTAACAACTTTAAATTTAGTCTGTGCAGATAAATCAAGAACATTTCAAACAATAAATGCTATAAATGCAAATCAGTCAATAATTATGGGATACCGTGCTTTTCTATTGTCGTTTGCAAGAACTGGCGACAATTTGAAATGTTCTCATTATTTTAAACACCAGCCTCTTAAAGCCAATGAATGCAGTAAGTCCTTATATTTTCATACCTTATCTTCATATGAAAAGGAAGGGGTGTTAAAAAAGAAGGGGGAAATATGCAGGCAAGGTGTCTGGGGAGGGGAAGGAAAAAATACCTTGTCAGCACAAGGCCTGGAAGGAAAATCTTA
>JAUMHR010000062.1:14248744-14263284 GCA_032361145.1 Enteromius fasciolatus | reverse complement strand
AACTGACTTTTCATTTGAGCCATAACCTGAATAAAATCAAACCCATTACATGAGATATAATCATACTGAATTATATAATTTCATAAAAATCCATTACATCTCACCTTTGTGTGTTGGTAATTCTTGCTGAGGAGCATGTAAAGTAGTCCTGTCATGGGACCATTTTCTCCCTGTGTATACACAAACATATTTCTGTATTAGGCTACCTTATGAGAAAGTCACTTGTTTGAATGTATTTTAATATTTTGTATTTAAAATATATATTTTAATGTTGAGTGTATTGTTTATTTTGGATTCAAAATTCAATTTGTGTGTATATATAGGCCTATTATATATTACTGTTTATTGTTGACTCAGTGAGTCAAGACATGGCTATATTTAAAATGCTTGGTTCCACTAGGTGCCATCTAAACAAAAGTGAAAAATGTGAAGCATTTTGCAACTGTGCAATGACGTTCTTCACATTGTCAAAACAAAACACTGCACCCAACCAGAGCCTGGTTAATAACGATTTTAAAAGTTTTGCTTTTGGTCGAACATAATAGGAAGCTATGTTTACAGTGTCTATTGATGTACATAGCGATAACCTTAGTAGTGCTGGGACCTACTTACGTCTATACGGAAGCGATATGGACGTGTCTCTTTGAAAATGCCTTGGTCGTCTTCCTCTGTGGAAATCGTTTGCTAGAGGCGACAACAAACATATGCATATAACACCTGATATTTTCACAAAATCAGTCCTTCTCATTCTGCCAGTGTGCGTTTTTAAAATGGTGCCTTTAAATATATATTTTTTTGTATGTAAATTTGCAGTAACATAGTTTGCTTTGAAGAAAACGATAAAACAAAACAAAACATACCGAAGCGTACTCTCTTGTCCATGTCACTGGAAAATTTGGAGCAATACGGAGCTCACAGGATGTCACACAGTCAATGTTAAAGCCAGGGATGTTCAGTAGTTTAGCTTTCATTTTTGTGGACAAACATTTGAAGGTTGATTTGAATGTGCAGTTGTGTAACCCGTCACTGACGCACAGCCTGTTGTTTCGGGCTGTAGGGAAGGGTGTGTGGTTTAAATGTTGATGATCTTTGAGCAGGTTTTTACAATGCTTTACAATACAGCTTTAAATGAATGTGAAACACGTTTCAGTAGGCTACAGGTTATCCGACATATCCACAGGCACATGGCACGCGCTGAAGCGGGGTTACTGGACAGATTCAGCACGTGAGCAGGTGCTTTAATGTTTCAGGTAAAAGAATCAAACATTGCGGATGTTCTCTCCCAACGTCCAGCAGAGGGCACCAATGATCTTTCTGGTGAAGGACAGAGCAGTGCAACTGATTTTCGCAAATGAGAAAGTGACATTAAACACGCTAGGCTATATTAGAAATTGAATTTTATCGGTATTACATTTTATAGAATATTATATCACTATTATCTGCTTACTATTTCATAGCATTGCATAGCATATTTCAATAGCATTGTTCCACATTAAATGATTAAAACAGTACAATGTTTTTATTTTTCCACATGATCGTAATCAATATATATTCACTAGTCAAAATATTCACTAGGCTTACAGTCGAAACAGTGATGTTTATTGTGGCTGTACTTTTTTTTTCTTCTTCCGAACCATTTTAGTAGTAATAAAAATAATGATCAATATTGAAAACAAGAAAATTGTTGATCCTATATAGTTTGGTAATATAGCTAATAATGCAACCTTTTTTTAGGTCTTTTTTAATTTTTTTGTATTGTTAATTCAATGCCACAAGAACAAGAGGTATTACATATTCATGTCAAATTAACATTAGCTGCCAGAAAATAGAAAAAAAAAAGAAAATAAATTACATTATAGAAATGTCAGTAATTTTAGAGCATTACACGTTTTCAGTGCAACCATTGTTAACAATTTTACTTTCTCTGTTAGGTCATAAAGCAGAACCAGATACTACAACCAGATAGCGCCTCCTAGTGGTAGTTAAGTACCTGCAAACTTTCTGCAAATTTAGAACTGTTTTTTCACATTTTGATTTTTCACAGTGGTATGAATGGAAGTCATTGTTCTATGAGACACATTATATGTTGGTTGAGTGTTAGGTGGATTGTTTTTAGTGCAAGATTATGCTGGAAAATGCACTTAAGTACGCCATAGGGGAGTTGAGACATTTGAAGCATCTTCAGACATGCTTCAAATGTCTCATGACTTTTTGGTGAACACAAGCCATTAACTGTAAAAGGCGTTTATTATTTGTGCATTCCCATCAGCTCACTTAAGCTGTTCTGTTTAAACATGAATTGAATTTTTAAAAGGAATATTGCATAAACCAAACATAATGGCATTCTTGAAAGTTAAGATTCTGGCATAAAAGCTATAGATCTGTGCTGTAAACATTTTAATTGTTATAGTTGATATAAACACTGATACGAGTAAAAAAGAAAAAAAAAAACATTGTAATTATTAATAAAAGCTGATTGTTTCTCTTTTTGTTTCCTGCTGACAGTGCCAAGACGTGTGCACCACCCTTTGACGTGCTCTCGCCCTGACCCCTGCCGGGTGGAGCGGAGTGAGCTTCCTTCCTGTGGAGACCCACGAAGGTTCTTCGAAACAACCGTTCTTTCCTGGGATGCAATGTTGCCAGGATATAAATGCATATAGTAAACAGAGCTGTTACAGTTGTAAGCAGGAAACGGATATGAACACGGAAACAGCAACACTTAATCACCAGCATTACTCTTATCTCACTAGATTTGTATTTATGAGGACTAGAGTTACTTATATTGTGAGACTGCAGATGGTGATACAGCGACCACAACCTTCAGACTGGACGTTGTCTATGTTGTTGGCAGTTGCAAATGATATAAATAATAGGTTGAGTTCTTTTCTCTTTTCCCAGGTTGATGTCAAAAAATAACACCAAAATGTGTAAACACTGTGGTCTGCGGCCTTTTTGGCATCGCTTTATTTATTTAAGCAGCCACTGAGACTATGAGCAGAATTTTTGTGCATTTATTGAGGGTAATCAAGACCCATGTGGCTTTAAAACCCTGTGCATCTCCATCGTACCGTTAAGTTACAATGAGTTCATTGGGAATCAGTAGTGAGCTTGAACTAGTGCCAAGAACTACGCTGCGGTTCTATATGCTGGGAAACATCCCGCTCTTACTTTCTCAACAATATTTTCTTTCCTTTATGTACCCTTGATCTCCTACACAGGCTGATAGATTTACATTCATGCATTTGGCAGTTGGTTTTATCTAAAGCAGCATTAACGATATACATTTTATAATTTCATGCGTTCCCTGAAAATTAAACTCATGTTGTGGTATTGCTAGCATCGTGCTTTATTGTTTGAACCCTGGAATTCATCAGGGTGTAGTTCAAAATATATGAAAGGCTTTTGTCACTTGGCATGTACTGACACACCTAGTAATGCTTTTCATAAACCTGAGCTTTCTGTGTTTTTTTGTAAATAATACATGCTAAAGGTTAGAAGTGGGATGTTTTATTTATCTGTGCTTAGCTATTTTGTTTATTGTTTGTTTTATTTTGCTTTTAAATTATTCTTGCTTTGCTTTGTTTTGTTTTTATTTTATTTTGTTATGCTTTGCTGTTTTCAGTTGCATTGTTTTTGTTTTGTCTTGCTTTTGTCTTTGTTTTTTTCTCTATTCTTTGACTTTTGTTTGTTTGTTGTCCTTGTCTTGCTTTAGTTTATAAATATATTGCACCCATTAGAATTTAAATTTTTGTTTAGCTTTTGCTTTTCTGTTTTTTTTTTCTGTACTCTTTGATGTTTGTTTGTTTCGTCTTGCTTTATTTTATCAATATATTAGTATCCTATTAGTTTTTACATTTTTGTTTTGCTTTGCTTTTCTCTTTTGTCTCACAAAAAGAGTTTATCTTTATGCTCTGCTACAAGAGACCTTTTGACTTTGAATTATCCAGCTGGGCCTCTGGAAGGCCTGATTCCTGACCCTTAACATTTGCACTGTAAACCTGACCGACAGCAGGAGGAGACACTGGCTATCCGATGTACCACTCACCCAATCTTCAATAAACCCTCAGGCTCATCCACAGGGTTCAATTGCATATTTTGGCCTGCTGGTTGTTAAAGTGGTTGTCATGGGCGGAGCCAAACATCTGGTGAGTAACACTGTTTACTACAGATTAGAATTACTTGCTTTGCCTTAAAGGCATAATTGACCCTGTTTATTCACCCTAATGCCATTCTAAACCATACTTCTTCTGTGGAACATAAAATAAGATATTCTGAGAACTTCTGACAGCTATGGATTTTTAAATGTGTATATGTGTGTTACATCTTGATTCGACTATAAGCATCATTTATTTCAGGAGCGATAAGACTTTTTGGTCTGCGCTTGGAGTTGCCCTTCCATCCCCTTTATATAACCTGATCTTACAGTGACGTGTGTGAGATTAAATGCAAAGTCCAAGCTTGCAGGACACGGGTCAGATCAAATTGTTTTGCACATGAGTAGGCTTATAAATATACTACACCAGCACTGATACTCACAACGTTCACACACATAATATACTGTAGATATCAACCATACTGCTCACCTCACTCTCGCAGGCATGAGACAGGGAGGTTGCAGTGTGAATTTAGGCCTTGTCTAGGGGGTGTATTTATAAGTGGTGAAACCCGCCTATAGTCCTGCGTGCCGCGGATGCCATGGGTGTTACCAGAGCAGCCACCAAAGGCCACATACATTCCCAAAGCCTCAGGCATTAAGGAAACAGGACAGCCATCCATGTCTTGTGTTTATTTCTACTGCTTAGATGTTAATTTAGTTTTCATGTGGGTTATTTCTGCTATGTAGTACCATTTCAGCCTTTAGACTGTGCTGCAATTTAAGGAACTATTTCTATAAAAGGTTTTCAAGGTCTAATATAAAACCAGAGATATGCTATGGTCAAGTGCTGACACGTAAATTTTAAATAGATTATATACAAAAATGGAGAGAAAGCGAACAGGAAGTAACCAAACAGATCTCTCTATATATAGGGCTGTCAAACGATTAATCACAATTAATCGCATCCAAAATAAATGTTTTTGTTTATATAATATATTTGTGTGTACTGTGTATATAGATATACACACACATACAATATATTTAGAAAATATTTACATGTATATGCAATTATATATTTATATTATTATACTTTATATTATTTATAAATATATTTAATATATAAACAATATATATATATATATACATATACATGCATGTTTGTATTTATATATACATAATAAATATACACAGAACACACTACTATTTTGAATGTGATTATTCGCAATTAACCATTTGACAGCACTAATATATATATATATATATATATATAAAGGGGAATTGAACACTACAATTGTTTTATTAATATACATTTTAGAAGTTTAACTTTCAAGAAATGAGAAACAATGGCAAAATTCACTTAAACGAATGTGAAATTATTTACAATTAAATTATATTCACTTTTTTAATTCCATCTTTATAATCATTTTTTTTATATTTTATTCACTGTTTTAAAGCATGATGGGGACTTGATGCATAGTAGGATATATGACCCATATATGACGTGTGTTTTGCAGGTGGCTGTATAAATATTGTATAAATATAAGTATAAATATTGTTTTCAACTAAATTCTAAAGTTTAATTTTTTTTCTTATTTTTCTCTGTATCTTTGAAAAAGTGTAAAAATAATAAACAATAGTGTGGCTAAGATGCACACTGTGACATCTTTCTCTCTCGTACTGAAATTTTTCCACTTAAGTATCTCAAAGAAAAGCAGCATTCATTTTGGTTATTTTTAGGCCAGTATCCATCCTGAAACATCAATCCTCTGTAACTCTGCACAGGACAACAGAGGATGGGAAAACCTGAGAACACTCTTGAAATGGCAACAGGAAACAAGGAGAAATGAAGTGAGCTCCGTGCCAGAGACTCTTTAGAGATCCAAGAGTCCCATCAGCAGCGCAGAATGGTTTATAAACCCAGCGATCTCCACTCAAGTTTCCATCTGCTAAATTCTAGTCTGGTTAAATAAGAGGCGGCATCTTTTTCCAGCAAGTACATTTATCGCTTGACATTTCCTCTTGTGAAATGGTCATAGTAGAACATCACAACAGCAAATGCTGAGCATGCAAGAGTTGTTCACTGGAGAAACTATCAGGAGCATAATAGGCTCAGTATTTTGTGCACACTGTTAAAGAACGCTTTAAAAGTGCCCCTATTATAGGTTATGAAAGGTTCATATTTTGGTTTTGGGAGTCCCAAGCAACTGGTTGATATGCATGCAAGGTCAAAAACTTGTTAATTTTCTTATAATTTATATTATATGTAATATGTACATATATATTTACATTACATATTTTTATCTTATTTGTTCAACGACTCTCAAGTGATTCGTTTAGTGGTTCATTTTTCCAAACCCCTCCAGTGATTGGCCGATTACATTTAAATGAATTTGCAATTTCATTCTGATAAACGCGAAAAGATCAACAATTGGGTGGCAATAATATGCTAATGTTTCATGTTGACCTCAACATGAATCGGCTTGGGACTCGCTTTAAAAATGTCTCGTTTCAGTGATTCAGAGTCTACTCTTTCTTTTGATAATTTTTGACAATAACTTTATACAAGGTGTACTGTCAGATTTTAAATTTGCAGGATGTTTTCATTCACTTAGATCTGCGTTACACACTGCATTAAACGTCATTCTCAAAAATCCTTAATAGGGGCACTTTAAAATGCATTAACTGAGTCAATAATCTTGGTCCATCCGTCAGTTTAAAAAAATTATGTACTTACATCAATATAAGTCAAGGCATGTAAAAGCAGGAATTTTTAATACATTTGAAAACGTTATTATTATATATTTTGATTAATTCTCCCATATGATATTTAGTTTTGCATGGAAAATCTGTAAAACAAACTTAAATGCTTTAAGTAATTTTATTAATTTTTCCAACTTTTTCATCCTTAAAGATGGATTTTTTTTTACTGCACTGGAGCAGATTCTACCACTTCTATTGTAAGGATTTTTTTTTTACTAATGCAGTATTGCTTATGGTTTATTTGAGAAAAAAAAAAAAAAACTAGATCAAAACAATTTTTAGGTTAATTGACAGAACTCCAAATTCTGCATTAAAATGCAACATTGCTTTTGTATGTATAAGTCTGTAACATGAGTCAATAAAATAATAATGACAGTAAACTATTGGTATCACAGTACAGTCTAATGTAAAAGTTCACTGGCTGTGACTCTCTTGATTCACTTTAAATAACATTACAATGCAGATCATTCACTTCATTGTTTTTTTGTTTTGTTTTGTTTTTTTGTGTGGGACAGCCAGTTATGTGATAATTGGTTTTAACATCCATGACCTTTAGAGAGGTCGCCCCACATCCATATTCTCCATGGCACAGGAAGCAGTGCGAGATAAAAGAAATGTTATTTTTATTTTACTTGCACCTGAAATAGCAGAAGATTTGCAAAAAGGTGTGGCAATACTGAAGCTGGCATTGTCACATAATGTAATGGCAGCTGAAATCAATGAAAAATCAGATTATGCGTATGAAATGGAATTACATTATGAAACTCTATTTAAAGCAGCTAAGAGCGGTGGTGTGACCATTTCTCTCTCTAACATAGTGTGTTTGTTTATTCTGAAGAAACAGAGAGCTGAGTGTGCTTAACTGCTCTGCAAACCAGGAAATT
Source organism: Enteromius fasciolatus (assembly GCA_032361145.1). Taxonomy (NCBI): domain Eukaryota; kingdom Metazoa; phylum Chordata; class Actinopteri; order Cypriniformes; family Cyprinidae; genus Enteromius; species Enteromius fasciolatus. The sequence continues at coordinate 14,255,544 of JAUMHR010000062.1, read as the reverse complement.
ATATATTAAAAAGTAATATATACTGAAAATATCTCACCCAGTGCAGTGTTTGTTTATAAAACTACTTGATGCTTATTTTACAAAAGGTTCATTGTATTTTGTTCATAAATGCTAAAAGAGTATATCATTACTAAAGAAGGCATATTTCACCCAAAAATGTAGTAATAAGCATAAATGGAGCACCATTTACAACCGAAAACAGTCTGCAATAACCATAATAATGCTAAAAGAAGCTTCCCCCGTTGTCCTCTCACATCAAAATCCACCAACATATTTGTTTAGAACTATTTCGACTGTTTTCGCTTGCATTCTTAAAGGAACAGTTCACCCAAAGATGAAAACTCTGCCATTATATACTCACCCTCAAGTAGTTCCAAAAGCAAGATAAGTCACCATTGACTTCCTGTGTATTTGTTTTCCTAATATGGAAGTCAATGGTGACCCAAAACAGCCTGGTTACAAACATTTTTCAATATATCTTCCTTTGTGTTCGGCAGAACAACAACAGAAATAATAATAACAAAGGGTTGGAACTACTTGAATTTACAAAATTTTAATTTTTGGGTGAACTGTTCCTTTAAATCTGTCAATAATTATCTCCTAATTCCTGACATTTCCAACGGAGAAAGCAATATTATGAATAGAAGACTTGTATTTTAGCCAGAAGCAATGATTCAAAGTTAACATCTGTTTAACACAAACACACAGCTTTTCACTTCTCAAGATGCTTTGGTGAGCAGCGAATGTAATGATAAATCTCTCTAAATTCATCTCTGTCTTGGGTGACCTGAGGCTGTTCATAAAATGTTATCATGAAAATATAAAAAGCCATTTTTACTGCAATGTGTTAATATTTCAGACCTATTGACAGCTTTCTCTGTAAGGTTCCTGTTTCTTCATGTCTCAGAGAACCAGAAGACAAGCTCTGCCCTGACAAACTCAATCTGCTCCGTCTCCTTCAGTCTGGGACAATAAGAACGTCTCCACCAAGATCCTGGATCACTGACAAACAAAGCATTGCACTGGCGTGACAGAAACGTGATGACAGGCCGGCTATATCCCCTACTGGTGCATGACTTCGATGCACATCATTCAGCTTGTCTCTTTACTTGATTTTCTTTCAGAAGCCTCTTTCTTGTTCTTAGTCCCTCTCTCTCTTTATTTTAGAGTAGATGGCTGCTCATTTATTTGGATAAAGCTGGACGGAAGAAGACAAGCCAGAACAGATTTGCCATTTTTAGTGTGCTGCATCTAATTTCAAGGCAGCGGATACGCACACATAGACAGAGTTTCACCGAGATCGATGTAGGATGATGGTATGATATCAATGTTTGTGGTAGGAGAAGGAGTAGGCAGAACAATATGGCTGCCCTGTTTTTTTTTTTTCTTTTTTGCCAAATTGTTGGTTAAAGCTGAGTGGAGAGAGTTTATGGTGGAGTCCGTTGAACTGTGACCACTCAAATATAGAGATAACAAGAAAGAGATTGTTTTAAGTTAAGGATTGTTTTGGTTTTATTCCTGTTATGTGGGTGGAATTCCTTCTCTGAACTAGAAGTATAAACAGGCCATTGCCGATAATGTGCTCCTCAGCTTTTAATCAGCTTTATCACGCCTCGCTGTATGTCTGAGTAACACATGACGACAGAGTTCATCTGAGGTTTCGGAGAACTCACACCACACTGATATATTCTGCAGTGAGTTCATCTGGACATGGCAACCACAAGAAACGCCAAAAGATTTTGCTTTAGTTATACAGACTATTAATTAAATTTATTGACTAATTAATTATTTATAACAACAACTGATATCTTTTTTTTCTCTACAAAGTTATTAGAGGTTGAAATTATGAGTTTGATTACTGATTATTATTATTGTCTTTAGAATAATGTTAGAACACGTTATAATTAGCGTGGGTATATTTGTAGCAATTGTGTCTTTTCTTAGAATTATGACTATTACACATTTTTAACAGTCCAAAAAAAGGGAATAATATTGGGCATTAATAAAATATTATTTTATTATATTTATTACTTTTATTAAATTGCAAGGACAATATTATATTATATTAGAAATGTATATAAATATACAAATTCAGTTTTTCAGTTTTATTAAATTAATATATGAATAATTTTTATATTAGTTTATAATTTATTATCATTATTGTTAACTGTTAATAATTATTTATTGATATATTCTTGACTGTATAGGTCAAAATTGATGAATTTATATATTTTTTTACATTTTAATATATATATATATATTAATAAAGATATTAAGTAAAGACCATTACCAGAAATAAATCAAAACTTAATTTTTGATTAGTATTATTATGTCTAAGGACTTAATTTGGATTTGGCAATTTTCTCAATATTTAATTACCTTTTTTTTTTTTTATTGCACCCAGATTTAAGACTCTCAGTGAAATATTGCCATATCTTAACAGAGCATACATAAATATATTTATTTAAAAAATGACCTTTTATAGTCCAGGGTCACAAAAATGAAATTATGAACTGACAATTTTGTTTTTAATAGAAAGCATTTTTTTACTTTAAAGATTTAAAAAAAACTTTTTTTAAATAAGTAATATTAAATTAAACTAGAAAATCATATTATGATTATATTATATTTTCAAATATATTTTTACAATATAAAATATGTATTATACATAATACAGTGTGAAATTAGCAACAAAAGCATTTTTAGAGATGCATTATATTAAACTATTAAAATGACATATTACAATACATATTAAAAAAAAATCTTATTAAATATTTTTTATGCAAGTTATTTTTAGTTATTTCTATGCAAATTAAGTAATTAAATTAAATCCAGAGCGTTACACAACATCTGACCAGCATTATAAAAGTAGTCCATAATGTGTGATATATTTTAGTATATTAATGCTGTTTGGTGCTGGGTACTGTGCTTGTGAGAGAATTATTAGAGACGACAGAGTGTGTAATGTGGTTTGGATGATCAGTGCAGCTGATAGAGTTTCATGGAGAGCAGCAGCAGAAATATGGAATGGACTGCAGGAAGCTTGGCACTACAGTATACAGTGTGCCATACAGGGGCAAACCACAACTGACCCGGGAGAGAGCGTTCCTCCTGAGCACTCGTCTCCATAGATGGACTGAAACCTGCTGCTGTTTCTAAGGGCGGGAACTCCTCTGAATTTCAGCGGGTCATTAAAATGCAGCCCTGATTACACCCCTGCTATCCCAGGCAGCCGAGGTGCAGAGGTTAAAGGAGGACTCTCTGAGGGAGCTCCACCGTGGGAGGCCCGGCCAGACTCGTGAAGGGCACGTGGATCATGAATGGAGCATGAAAGGAGACCAGCAACAGAACGCTCAACGCAGCAGTTAGTGCCCAACAAGAAGAACCACACAGGGAGGCAAAAAAAGAGAGGGAAAGAATAACAGTTAGCACATTTCAGTCTGGATTAAATTATTTCAGTATTTCATTTTCCAGATGTGGCTCCAAGGTTGGTTTATGCTGGTTAGTGCTTGTCTTAGACATGCAGGTCAATAGAATAAAATATTAATCAACCGACATAATGTTTTGATTAATGGTTCTGAATTTTGTCGATCAAAGTTGTTACTCTGACATCAGGTTGGCATTGGGGTTACATGTTTTAGGACATAACATAGGAACGATGTACAGCACAGCCTCAGTTTGTGAGCACATACTGTAGCTCTGCATTCTCAGCTGTTGGGATTCTGTCTGTCTGTACACCCTAAACTAAAGCTATGCGAGTATAGATGGACCCCAGAATTATCTCACAACATCACAGGACCAAACACTTTGTGTACACTATGCCATTCAATCTCAGTCTGGGCTTCTATATTTATTTGGTTATTCTATCTATCTATAGCAAATTTTATCTCATAATTTGGCCTATTTTTATTTTAATTGTTTTGAGTCCAAAAAAGTGGAAAAATATTGGGAAACAATGAATATTTGTATTATTTTATTATATTTATTACTTTGTTTATAAATATACAAATGTATAAAATGTAACTTCATAAAATGTATATAAAGTATTTTTTAAATAATTTATATTTTATTATCAATTAATTGTTAATAATTATTTATTGATTTTTTTTATTCTCTCCAGGTTTTTTCTCTAGTTCACTATATAGAGTTTAGTGCGTTTATTAAAACTTTTATTTTGGATGTGACTAATCGTGATTAATTGTTTGACAACACATATATGTATTTTGTTTTTGTGTGTATAAATTGTAATTTATAATAATTTAAATATAAAAAACAATACATAAATACTTTTTTTAGACTTTAGTAATTTTCAGTGTGAAAAACAAATATTCTTAAAACAAGATAAATTCACCTTTTTTTCAAAATGGACTAATGCAATCTTTTTACTGAAAAGATTTAGATTTGTATATTTATTTATAACCAACAGATTTATTTACGTATTTATTATTATATTATACTTTTTTTCAGCTGAGCATATTAAATCTCCTCCATTCTGACTGGTAATTTAGAGAGAAATCTGGTTTGTTACAATCACCTCCTGTGTCCCTGTCCTGTGCCATTCACTGTCCTCATAAACACTCATCCTTCACTGTCCAGTCCAGTATCAGGAAGGGATTGTGAGACAATTCACTGTTTTCATGAAGCGGCCCTCTCTCCCAAATTTCTGTCCTCTGTTTTAAAAGAGAAGCTCTGTTCTCTACCGGACAACATGGTGCAGAAACAACAGGAAAAGGACAGTCTTGTTAGCAGCTACTCGAGCAGAGACACATGACATTTCAGACGCACAGACTGAGGGGGTGGATGGATTGATGAAAGGGTGAAGAGACTGGAAAAATGTCACCCCGCAAATAGAGGCAGGCTTGAATGTTTTGTCCTCGTAATGGACTACAGATATGGGCATTCCAGGCTTTTTCTTTTTTTATTTTGACCATAAATAAAGAAAGTAAAAGAAGGGCTGGCCCTTCACACAGAAATGAATCTTTCCAGACAATTGATGTCTGTTTCCAGCCTGAGCGAATCTTATTCATGTAGTTCACGGAAACTTTCTGGCCTGCAGTGATGGATGTGTGCTGCATAACCCATTTTAAAAACATTTTAGATGAACTGAATTTAAATAAACTGATAAAAGTATAATGTAAGTCATAATGAGGTCCAAATGTCTGAAAACAACAAATCTTTGTATTTTGAAATTATATGATTTTTTTTAATTACTTGTATTTGTTGTGTTTTATAGGAAGCCAGCTTATTCAGTGTCACAAATTTCCTTAAATTCCTAAAGATATTTATTTTTTTTGCTTTTAAACACAAAAACACAAGAATCCAAGTGTAAGGTTCCGCCTTTTAGCTCGGCTGGATGCGTGTCTCACTCCCCAGCGCTTCTGTGAAAATACTCCTCGTTTTTTTTAAACTTTGGTTTCTAATTTTACTTTTACATTTACCTCGTTTTAAATCTGACTCCAATTTTAAATTATTTGACATTAGAATTATAATACTAAATTTAGGTGTTTTTAGTTATCATAAGAGACTTGATTATTCTAGATATGCTAAATTTTCATTTGTCTGTTCATTGGAGACCCGTTATGTCTAAGTCCGGTGTCCCGTCTTAAAATGATGCTAGTTCTAATAATTATTCAGAGATTAGGGACGATTATTATCTCGTTTGCCAGCTGCTAACTGCTTGCTGAGTTGCAAAGAGATACCTTACCTTAACGTGTCAATCATTAGCGACAAGCAGGAATCAAAGACTTGGAGAACGCGCAAACGGCTTCATTTTCTAAGCCTTCAGTATGTTATGTCCTAGTCGATACATTTATACGCATAACAGCGTCCTGCCCAGGTTAATAATCACAAATAATTTCAACAGTCTAAAATGAATCAACTAATAATTTATTCGTCAGGTATCAAGCCAATTACATAATTAAACAATGAGAATTCAATTTAGTTTCTAGTTAATGCATACCTGACGGTCAGAGAAACACGCTGCCACATAGGTGATGTAACAACGTGGAGGCCATTCTGTTTACAGAAGAAGTCCTCCTGTACTGTTTCCCTCTTTCACCTTAAATAGTCCAAACCAACACCCCCCACAAACTTTTAAACACAGAAGACCATTTGTTTGTCAAATCTTTCCGCAACCCCGGATCTGCACCTGTTTGGAAGGCTCAATCTTATTGCTCCAGGGGGAGGTCACAGCCCTTTATCAGTAACCAATTTTGTGAAAAGTTTAAATCTTTTTAACAATGTAAGTGACTACTGAGAAATTTACACCATTGTACCACTCATCTTTAGACCTTTAAATTGACACTGAAAGAACAATATCTTCACAAGATATGATACTTTGAGTTTATATTTTTCTTTGGTAACACTCTTAAGCAGAAGAGTGAGATTGCGAGGTGGGGGGTTTAGAAGATTGTGAAGTGGGTGACTGGGTCAAGGGGGGTGACTGTTTTTTGTCTGTGCAACCAGGTTTCAGCTTTATTGGTTTTATGGCTCGGCCTGCTGCATACGAGAATCTCCTCCGTCCAGCTTTCCCGGAAGGATTCAGTTTCTTCGAACCTTACACAAGCTTGATTTAAATGAATGACGGTAACAAATGTGACTTAGATTAACACTGAACAGACAGAAATGAAAAAAATAAGTAAATAGATAAAAACACACAAATAAAAAAAAATGACAAAACTAAACAAAAAATTAAGAAATTAAGGGATGTTTTAACATAGTTTTGGGAAGAGCACGCTGAGTGTCAGCACAGCCGGTACCCATTGACACTCATTAGTATTATCGCCCACTAGCCTATTAAT
>JAUMHR010000062.1:14226826-14242375 GCA_032361145.1 Enteromius fasciolatus | reverse complement strand
TGTAAAACCCCGACCTCATCTCGGCGGGAGGGACAGGCTCGATTGCTTCCTTTGCCAGTAGGACAGCAATCTCCGCGTGCAGTACGGCGGCTTGGCTCTCTGTCTGGACCGAGGTAGAGCGAATGCCGTGATACCGGGGCGGGTGCCTGGCGAACTTAATCACATAGCCGAGGCGTACTGTCCGAATCAACCACTGCGAGCGGCTGGGGAGCGCTATCCAGGCTTGTGGCCGCATCGACAGGGGTATAAAAGGAACGTTGACCGCCGTGCCAGTAGTGGGGCAGCCTAAAAAGCGGGACGGGGACAGGGGAGGGGACAGGGACGGCTCGCCTGGCTGCATTTCGCAGCGCTTACCTGTCACCCTGGCTCCCGCGCTGGCGACACAGTGTCCTGGGTCAGCATCTGTGAAGACAAAAGTTGTGTTAGATGGGGACCTACGGACACTGGGCCCCGGAGGTGTGAGAAATTGCTCTTTCTGTGAAATTGTGGGTACCACCGACGCATAGGCCGACGGCAGCTGAATGCTGAGTCTCGGAGACGGTCTCGACGTCCACCGAAGAGCAGATCTCATCACCTCCGGGCTGCCTGTCTCAGTAGCGCTTCCTGCCCCTTCAGGTGTTCTTGGCTGGCCCCTGATCAGACGGAGTTCCGCGCCTGCGGCCAGCTCGACGACGTTGCCTCTCAGCAGCCAGTCTGGCATCGTGTGCTTCGGCTGGGGTCGGAGCAGATGGTTCTTTGGGTGCCGCCCTCGGCGACGAGCAGGCGGAGGAGCACTCAGGGAACGGGAGGCCACTCGCTGAGGCAAGATTTGCGACATTGCCTCCGTCTGCTTCTGAACTGCTGCAAACTCCTGGGCTAAGTCCCCGACAGTGTCGCCGAATAGGCTAGCCTGGGAGATGGGGGCGTCGAGAAAGCATACCTTCTCGGCGTCCAGCACCTGCGCCAGGTTTAGCCAGAGATGGCGTTCCTGGACCACCGCAGTGGACATCACCTGAACAAGGGCACACGCTGTGACTTTCGTCGCCCGTAGAGCGAGGTCCGTCGCAGCGCGGAGTTCCTGCATCACCCCCTGAACAGGTCTGTGCTCGTGCAGCTCTTTGAAAGCTTTCGCTTGGTACAGTTGTAGTGTAGCCATAGAGTGCAGGGCGGTAGCAGCCTGTCCAACAGCACTGTAAGCCTTGCCAGCGAGAGCGGACAACAGCTTACATGCTCTGGACGGGAGACGAGGTTGACCCCTCCATGAAGCCGCACCATGCGGACACAGATGAACCGCCACGGCGCGCTCCATTTGGGGAATCCCCTCGTATCCCTTGGCTGCACCGCCATCGAGCGTGGAGAGGCACAAGCGCGACGAGTAAGGGGCTCGCCACAACTTGGTCATCTCTGGCCTCCAGGAACCAATCATCCAGCCTCGAAGGGTCGGCAGCAGGCACACGGGGCACCTGCAAAACGATTCCTGCCATGGCGCGGAGGAGCATGTCTGACAGCTCGGTGTCCGCTGCGGACTCACCATCAGACTCACCCTTTGATGGTGCAGAAGACATTTCAACCTCATGGGGCGCCCCAAAGGACACACTTGGGCCGGCCGTATCACCACGGGACTGCGCAGTGTGTCAGAAGTTCGCGCAGATGTTGCAATGGACGAAGCATTCTGGACAGTCACCTGGAGGTCCCCCAGACGTCTCGCCGTGGCGGCCATGAACTTGCTAAGGTCCAACGACCTACCACGGGAAGAGCGCGAGGGGAGCCTGCTCACGAGTGAGAGGCGGGTCCTCAACACAACCAAGGTCATCCACTCACAATGAACGCATTGACCTTCCACGAACGCCACCTGAGCATTTTCTCGGCCCAGACACGACAGACAGCACTCGTGACCGTCCGACGAGGTGAGGAAACTTTCACACCCAGAAACGCATGGCCGGATCGACATCCCGCTACAGAATGTCTCACCCACCGTAGGAAAATTGCTATTTTCTCCTGGTCGCCCAGGGAAGACCCAACGCAGCAACTCTGTGCACTCAGGGGTCTGTGCTCACTGGATATGTTGAAGACTGGCACAGCCGGCCTTAAAAAAGGCCACCAGCTCGCAGGATCCGCTGACAGCCGCCCAGAAACGCTGTCAGACGAGAGCGCAGATTTTTTGTGGGAACTTCTCCAACGATGTTGGCGTGCCCTCTTATACTCACACAGTGATGAGGTGCACCTGAGCGCAATCAGTGCACGCCAATATTCATTGGCCTTTAGTAAAAGCTCAAAGCAGATACAGTAGGTCTCTCTGGCGAGTTTGCATATGTAACGTTGAAGTGATTGGACTGAAAGGGTAACTAAACCGCACCAGATTAACATACCTGCAATTATTGAAAAGAAAAATTATTTTAAATGAATTAATTAAAAATCTATGAAAATAATTTGTACACCTCTTTTACATTCATTAATTTGTTTGTTTAATTAAACTGATGAAAAAGCTAAATTAAATTAAAATTAAATTAAATTAAGCTTAATTTAATTGTTTGTTCCTTGTTAAATTAAATTATTAAATTTAATTAAATTTAGTTATGATAATGTTGCATTTGTTCGTTCGTTCCTTTGTTTGTTAAATGAAAGTAAATTAAATTAAATTACACGTAAATACATTTAATTCAATTTCATTGCTCTGTGGACCCCAACACCCAGTAGCAAATAGTAAAAAGGGTATCAATTTAAATAAACAAACAAACATCACACACACACTCACAAAACAAAGTTTTTATAAAACAAAATGCATACTGTAAATTGTTTCCCAATTGTTATTTTTATTGTTAATCTTTAAGTGTGCAAAGATCAATAAATCTCTAAGCTAGAATCTCTTAATGCCTGTGTCTCAGTAGGGGGCTGCTATTGGCCAATCAGATTTAATGCCTCAGTTACTCTCCTGTTCAGGTGTGATGGTAGCCCCTGGCGACAGTGAGGAAACTATAGTTGTCATGTTTCAAGCTTAATCACTAATTCAGAGACATGATTCTTAAAGATTTACACATGTCTGAGACCAGCTCGGTCTACCTCACTCAATCTCTTGATCATTAGTAAAGAAACTGCACAAATGAAGTCATAAGTTTGAATAAATACACAGTTAGAGAGGAAAGAGAGGCCACTAGTTTAACAAAGCAGGATGTTCAATCTTCTGTGACTGACACTTGATGGAGTCAGAGAGGAAAGGTAAACACAGACCCTCCCCAAATTATTAAAGACCCGGACAGAGACTTTTCCTGATGCAGCGCCCCAAATTTTCAATGGTGTTTAGATTGTAAATAGCATCACTTCCTCTCTGTCAGCATTTCCAGACTTCATTTTCTACGTGTGTTCTGTATTGAACTCCATGGAAGAGGTGAGTTATGGTCCAGCAACAAAGAGGAATGTAGTTGGAATGGTCCATCCTTACCTCACCTCAGATAACCAGCCATCAAACCCTCTTCAGCATGAAACCTGAAGCCTGCAGTGCCGTCATCTGAGCGATCGAGCATCAGGTTCTTTCTCTCTCTCTATCCATCTGATCCTCTGGAATACCAGCCAGTGTCAGGTCTCACAGTGTTAACATGAAAACCATCCCACCCAACCCTCTGAGAACATTGATTCATAATAAAAGCACAGCAGTTTATCCATCAATATCTGATATTTTTGATCGCCCAACAGCCTAAGAATGAGGGAACTCAGCTCATAGCAGCCAAAAGGACCAAAAATACCAGCCCAGTCTCACGGCAAATCATACATATTTTACGAGGTGGCTAATTCATACCTCACCTACACCTAAACCTACCTGTCATGGAGTTTAGACAAAACAGAGTGAGGTCATACAAATTTGCTCGAACTAGCACAAATTTGCCACCTCTATGAATTGGTCATGAGTTGAAGAACCATAAAAATAGTCCATATGTCTAATGCAGAAAAATCTAGAAATTGTTTTTACATTTTCCTTATTCGATTTCAATGATATTAAACCTGGGATGTCGTCACACTATTTTCAGACCTTCTCTGATGAAATTTTTTAACCGATCTTTGTTAAAATGCACAATTAGCTTAAAACATTTTAGCATTAATGGGCTGTTTTTACAGAATTTTTGCACTCCACTGTTCCGCGTTTCTATTGTTTTAATATTATTTTGAATATCTCTTAAAAACATGACTTTGAGACACAAGCTGTGAAAAGGAACAAAACAGCAAGCTATGTTTTTTTAAAATTTCAAATTATTTTGAGTGCCATGATTTTACAATACAATGTTACAATCTGGGTTAAGCGAGACAGCAAAAGACATCCCAGATAGCACACGTACGTCTGCAAGATGTCTGTTAAAGATATCTTGATCTGGAAAGCATCTGCTGACTACAAACGTCTGGCAGATGTCTTACAGATGTCAGTTTTACATACATTCTAAATCATAAACATCTTAAAGACATCTTATAGACGTCTATTTGACATCTAAAAGGAGACGTCCTATAGACGTATTGCAAACAACCTAAATAATACGTCTTGCAGATGTAAATGCAGACGTCAAATAGATGTCTCCTAGATGTACGTGTGCTATCTGGGATATGACAGTCAAACATGGAAAAAAAAATACAGATGCATGTTGTGTGCAGAAGTGATTTTGACTTGTTTTTACAATGCTAGGCCATGCACGAGATGCAAAAGGCAGTCAAGTTTAGATTGTGTTTACATTAAAAAAACTTGAACAGTTCAGTGGATTGGTGCAGATGCAGAATTGCAGATCTTTTTTCGTTTGTTTGTTTGTTTATTTTTAGAAAGTTGTATCATAGAAGACATGAAAGATGAGATGTGAGCGCAAAGATGTCTATATAGTGCACGTTTACGTAAAAGAACTAATGATTAGCATGCAAAAACATGTTCTGCGTGAACACCCCTTAAGACTGCTATTTGCACAAAACATGACTGCAATTCAATCTGTTTAACTCTACAGTTTGAAAACCTATACTCAGAATACTCTTCGCAAGACTCCATAGCGTTCGTAACATGGGTTTGTCCTCTCACGCATCCGTGGCATGCAGTAGTACACCGCAGACCCTCCAGACGCACGGTACTAGGGTAAATATAGGGTACTCTAAAGTTACACTCACGTTCTAGGCTGAAACCTATGAGCACTGGGGAGGTGGTTGCTGTTTGAAGGGCCAAGGATGTCAACCGTGGATTTGCTCTTCATGCCTTTACAGGGCATATTCAACACAGGGAGAGGCAATGACATGAGGCCTGATGTGTTTGTACGTCAGAACGTGTGTCGAGTGATACAGTAGATCCCTGGCACGACACCCTTGAATCTCAGCTTACCCTGTTGACATAGAAAACCAACGATTGTGATATTAGTCCATCTGGTGAGAAATTGTGGTTCAGCAGCAGAAACTCAACTTTTTCTTCATGTTGTGGTTAGCAAATTAAAGAAGCCTGTTTTTTAATCGCTAATTAGTTGTCACATTAAGAGATCAACATATAAAGTCGCAAGTATGTAGGAAATACATTCACAGTTATCTTGCTTCCAAAGACTTCATTCATCAAACGTCTGCATTTAAATACAATAAAAAAGTGACTATTTATTTTCCTATTGGCTGTTCGCTGGATTGCCTAACAGGGAATTCATGCAGTGTTATTTTAGTAAAGACACAGACATCAGGGAGAAAACCACAGCAGGATAACAGAGAGGGGCTCCAGTTGGGGAGGCTCATGTTGAGAAACTCTGATTTGTTGGCAAAGAGAGCAACAGGAAGGGAACAAAAGCCTAGAACATTGCATTACAAAGCCAAGGCTGATATTTAAACATCTTTCTTAATCTTAAAAAGAGACTAAAATGCTGATTAAGAAAATTATTTTGCAGTTGATGATTTAAAAGTATTTTAATGAATTATTTTATTTTATGATACTATTATAGCTTTTATTGCATGTTTGCAATGTATAACAATGTTAGGTTTAGTTATTGGGAAGGATTAGGGATGTAGAATAAGGTCAATAACATGTGCTTAATTACTACTAATAATTGGCTAATATTCTAATATGCATGCTAATAAGCAACCAGTTAAGAGACTCAAAAATAAAGTGTTACTGCACTTGCACTTGAGTGCAAAACACATGAGTGAAACGCAAATAACTATTTAATATTTAAATATATAATATATGAGTAAATAGCTAATGCAATTCATTTATTATTATTACCTGGCTGTTAGAATATAAACCACCACTAGGCCATAATGATATTAATAATAATAATAACATCATTAACTTATTATATATATATATATATAAAATTTGTCCATGTAAAATCTAAGAATATAGCAAATAATTATTTCGAAAAAAAAAAATAATTTGATTCTTTGAGATTTTTTTAGGTTTTTTTGTAACAAACATAATTCCTCAAAAAAACTGACTGCGTTTTTTTATTCTGTCCTCTTTCAACAGTAAGACAAACCACATGTTGCATTCCAGTCCAAGAAGAATGATTTTGAGACTCTGCGGCAAAGCGATTTTCCTTTTGTATGAGTCAATACATGTCAACACCCTCTTCAGAACTGAGAGACACAAGCCCAGCCGAGATAAACACATGACACCCAGCCTCAGTCCTGGGCACATATGTGCGTCTCTTAGTCTGTGCTGTAACACGACACACGGATGATTATACTGTGTTAAATAGCCCAGTGTGCTCTCTTCCTGTTGAATGAATCATTGATAAGGCAGCGGTAACCCATCCTTGTGAAGGGTGGGGGGGGTGGTAAAGGTATTGGGGGCCATGCAATAATTAGAAGGCGTCCTCTCACCTATCTCACTGATTCAAAGCTCAGATTCCCTCCATTCAGGATGATGAATGTGTACACAAATAATGGTAGCCATGACAGCGTGGAGTTTCTTGAAAAACAATGGAATTTGGTGCTTGCAAACATAGCAAAAATTAGCATTATTAGTGGTCCTACTATTAAAGTTGTGATGAAATAGAAGTATCTTTTCAATCTATATTTAAGCATTAACTGTAAACCATCGCTTCTGGTAATAATTCATAACTATGCTTCTTCCAGTAATAGTCCATCTCCTGTTGTCCTCTGCAACACAGTCTCACGAGCAATTCGTACATATTCGTACGAGGTGCCAAATTTGTGCCAATTCGTACTAATTCGTGTGACCTCACTCGTAGGATTTTGTACGATTTGTATAAAACCACGTGATTGATAGGTTTAGGGTTTAGGTAATTCGTACAAATTCATACTAAATGGCATCTCGTAAAATACGTACGATTTAGAATAAATCGTATGAATTCGTACGAGTCAGGTTGTACAAATTCGTTTGAATTAGCCACCTCGTAAAATATGTACGAATTGCCGTGAGATCAGGTTGTCCTCTTACATTAAAATCATAGCACAATTGTTTTGGGCTGTTTATGCTTTGTGCATATTTCTCTCCTTACACAGATGACACAACTTTTTTACAGGAGAAAGCAGTAGAGGACTTGTATTTTAGCAGGAAAAAACTGTTTGAAGTTAGAATTGTTTCTTAAAAAGACATCATTTCACTTCACAAAATGTTAATTAATGTTTAGCTGTTTGAACTCTCATTCTGACGGTACCCATTCAGGATCCATTGGTGAGTGAGTGATGTAATGCTAAAAAATTTAAGTTGGGATATGTATTTAATATTTTAAAAATTACATTCAAAACCATTTTATTTCTTATTTATAAAATAATAATATTTAAAAGTTTCATTTTTTTCAGTTATATATTTTAAAAGTATGTACATAATGTTATGATGAAATGATTAAATAATGCTATGTTGTATTTAACTGACAATAATGTGCATGAGTTTCTCATGGGTGTGTGCTTTAAACTGAAAAATTCCTGTTTCAGTCCAGCTGGACACGTTTATTGAAATATTAGTAATGCTATAACTCTCTATCCTCCAGATCACATCAGTCCATACATACAGTCCAGCTGTCAGCAGAGGTGGTTCTCCCTTTGCACTCAACATTTACATTCACACTTCCAGCTGTGTTTCCTGTCCAGATGTGCCACACCCCTACAGCAAGAACTCCAGCACATTTCATCTGTGAAATATTAACTGTCCTGTGTTTCCTTGTATAAACACGAATAAAATACTATTTTCTCTGCATATTTATCCAGGTGTCATTATGCCCAACACTTTCTGTTTGATGGTCATTTGAGACACGAGTAAAAGCAGCACTGAAACACTCAGGCATCACCTGTTGTAGACTGTTGTAGCTTTTATGTGTCATCACTTCTGAAATGTTAGACCAGAAACACAGAGATTATCTGCACTCTCAGATAGCAGCCCTGAATGCAGATTCAAGGATCATTATTCTTATAATGCACTAATATTTATAGCTGCAAATGAAAAACGCTGTTAATGAATGAATAGAGTCTGTACATTCATGCTTGACATAAAATGGCATGAATCTATTCCAAATAATCCTGTCTCTCAGAGGGTCCGGATGACCCTTTGTCCCAGTTCATCACGGCTGATCACTTTGGCCTCACTGAACTGTTACTGCGAGCTCATGTGTTCTCAATGGCTTCTAGAGAAATGTACATTAACTCATCAGGGGGTCTGGCTGCCCAGTATGCAATTATAATATTTATATTATAATATTAAGAATATTTGGAGATATAGGCTACTATCTACTATTGTATAGATAGTTAACTGAAACCTGCATAGATAGATACACAGTACATAACATGCTCCGTCTATCTCTCCATGTGTTTGGTTGCCATCGGTTACCTGTCTGTAAACAAACAGTAGTGTTGGAAGTGATTCGCGGAATGATGCGCGCTGAAGGGCTTGTGTATAAATAATGTACAGCAGTACCGTTCGAGATCTGTCGCGCATGCGCAAACGTGTCCACAGTTCTGCACAGGTGCGCGCGTACACCTGTCAGCGGTGCACAGACTGCGCTTCATCAGAGTGACGGACGAGATTCAAACACACGGTGAGCTTACACATATTCAGTTAATATGTATTCCAAATTTTCTTGTTCGAGGTATTTATAGGCAGTTTTGTATTTCTTTGCTGTAATTTGGCGCATTTTGGAGAAGCTAAAACGATGCAATGCAAATAGTGTTATGTTCCGATATTATATTTGCATTAGATGTTTTCAGTTTATACAAAACGACATGCAATTAGGCTAATATTTGCATAGTAATATAATTGATACACAAAGTAACAGAACATTTCAAATGTTAAAAGAGCTTTTAAGGCGTTACTTATTCCAAGTGTTATTTAATAGGTCAGTGACACATTAACGGTTCTCTAATCATGCCTTGCGTGTATAAGTTATGGTAACTTTCTTTCGCAACATTAACAAATTTTAGCCTTACATATCTTAACAGTTTGCACTTTCAAATAGTTAAACTAGATTATCTGTTTTTCTATTGTTTACTTAAATGAGTATAATAAATAAACAATGAAATACATAAATAAATTGCTGTCTTTTGCATTTTCACCTTCAGCTATATAATACAGTCTGATATGGCCTAATGAAAGTGTTTCCATGTCTGAAACACACACACACACACACACACACACAGCTTAAGCGTTTAGTTATTAACCACAACTGACTGAAAGCAAACTCTGTTGTATTTAACAGGGAGAAGGTGGCTAATTGATTGACACATGGAGCTAATTGGATCCACTCAGATGGCCACTTACACTCGGCCAAAAACAAGCCATTTCCTACCAGCCATATCCACCACAGCATCCAGTTACAGGAGCTACCAGCCAGCATTGACCCTCAACCAGAATTCAAACATGCCCTGGAAGACTAATTCGTATTTTAGAAGTGGCAGCGCTATCCCGAATGTATCAGCCCTTCAAAGAGAAAACCTAGACTTGGTCCGGGCCAAGACCATGTTTTACCCCTCTAACAGGACAGCTCTCAGTACACGCTACATGCCAGAAGACTGGTTCAAGTCCAACCATAATAACTACAGGGAGTCTGAGTCGTCCCGGAACAGTGCCGAAAGGCTTCGGAGGGACACAATCCGAATGATCCAGGACAAGGACCAGATGACCCGCAAAACTCAGGACACCACCAGCAAGAATATTGGAGAAAGACTAAACGACATCAGCTTCTGGAGATCAGAGCTCAATCATGAGATAGACAACATGGTGACTGAGATATCAGCGCTGACTGATGTGAAAAGAAGACTGGAAAGAGCACTTGCTGAGACTGAAGGGCCACTCCAGGTTATATAATTAATATATAATTTAAAAAAAGTAAACAAATATATGTGAATAATGATGTCAATAATACACATACAGATAGCCTACATTTATGTGTATGCATGTCTATATATAAGAAATGTGCATAATAATTATACACAAATAAATAAATATATATATATAAATAAATATACATTTAATATATGACATTATATATATATATATATATATATATATGTACAGTATATATAAAATGAAATCTAATAAAAGTAGTCGCAAGCAGTAGAATTATGCATGCAACATGCGGTGTCAAATACTGTAGAACACTATTTGCCTATTTCACCTCTCAAAACAAATTTAAAGGTCATTTCTTGCATTTACTACTGTAACAAATATTCCATTCGTGCTTGGAATGCAAGCATGGCAAAGTTCTAGCAGTTTTCTATCAGCTCCACACCTAATTTGGGTCAGAGCGATCTAGCTAAAGACCCAGTAACTAGAAAAGACCACAGTAGAGTGTCAGGTGACCCATTGTTAGAAACCACTTGGTAACAGAACCTAGTGGACTGTAAGATATACACACTCAATCACACTGAGCACATGAGATCTACAGTGACCTCAATGTGTCCCACCTCTGTCTTTACAGAATTACCCCTATGTGTCACAGTAAGAGACCGTTTCCACAGAAACTGCATCAAAACATGCTGACTACTAGTGCTGGATGAGTTCCAAAATAGTGTAGTGACGTTGCCGTCACCTAACAGGAAAGACCACGAGAATGATCACAAGACGTTTCCATAGTAATGTAATTGCTTACTAGAGCTTCCGTTGTCACATTTTGAGTAAGGACATGTGATCCTGTGAGATAGATGTCCTGTCATAGTATTACTTTTGTCAAAGTTCTATCTGCACTGACCAATATAAAAAAATCAATGAAATGAAATGAAATTGCATGTAAAAAAAAAAAAAAGTTATTTCATTTTATTAATTATCATATTAAATATTCTCACTCTTTTCTCTTTCCAGGTTTCTCAGGAATGTTTGTTCCACAGAGAGAAACGGATGTCGATTGATCTGGTTCATGATGATGTAGAGAAAGATTTAATTAGGGTGAGGTCACCTGAAATTCCATCTAAACATATAACACCTGTCATCATTAGTAAATGATTTTGTGAGGGGTTTTCTTAAGCCCTGTGCTTCTGTTTTCACTACGTTATATTTAATACATAGCTTTCTAGAATACCTGATTTGGAATGGTCAATTGTGGCACTCTAAAGTCAAATATTTTATATTTAAGGCCACAAACTGTAGCCAAAAGTAGCCTACCAGCTGATTTAGCAAGCTGTGTTAATTTCAAGTCTCACTTATAAATGAATCATTGAACTACTATAAAATTCAGCAGTCATAATTTCTATATTTGCCTTTCTTTTGCAGGAAGTGGAAGTGATTAAGTCATGTCAGGAGAGAATGAGGCGGCATTTAGACAGAGCTATTGCTCAACTAGCGTGAGTCTTGCAGAAAGCATTATTTAAAAAACCCCCAAAACAAACGAACTCTAAAACATACCAAAAATGCTCAATCATTTGCTTAATTTTAAATAAAACATTTAAGGTTTGGCAAATTATCAAAGCATCTCCGAAACAGCACGCGTGATTATATTGCTTATTATCTTTAGGTCGAATCGTGCAGCACAACACGAGCTGGAGAGAGATTTGAGTGACAAGGTCACAGCACAGAGAATTGATGATAGGTGTCACCATCTCAGGAACACTTCTGATGGAATCAGCTACTATAGAGGGATCGATCGCATGGACCCATCGTGAGTTTTAATACAAAGTTCTGGCATGAATCTCTAGATGGCACAGTCCAATAGGTCTAACTCTGATATTATGACATCATTATCACATGTTGCAGCCGATTGGTTATTTTTGTATCATTCAAATACTTAGCTAGTGCTTGCTATAGTAGTTGCATCATGCTTCAGAAACCCTCCACCTTCCCCAGCTCCACCTGTATAGATTTGCTATGAGGTTAGAAAGTAGCAGTGATGGGTGCAGTGTTTTACCCAAAGTTGAACATTCTTCAACTCCCAGCGCTTTTTGCATTTAAAAAAACTTCTGAGATGTGTCATGATAGATTTGAATTAAGGAAAGACAATTCTGTTTTTAGAATGCGTTAGGGTCAGGATAACCAGCCTGATAATGTTATAATTTACTCTCTTAATGGTCTCAACAGTATCAGTCTTCCAGACTCCTGGTCGAAGTTCACTGACAACAACATCCTGCATTCTCAGAGCGAACGCGCCGCCTCTCACAAACTCCGTGATGAGATTGAGATCCTGCTCAACGCCACTTCAAACGAGATGTGGAACCAGTTTAACTCCGTAAACGTGTCCTTTACCAACCGCACCTCTGAGATGGCAGACGCCAAGAACAATCTGCAAACCCACCTGGCTAAGGTAACTACAGAATGCTGAACATCACTCCATACAACCACTCATTCTTATAACAGAATATATCGTACTTCCTCCTTGCCACTTCACTTTGACTGGACATGACCCAAAATAAAGTGCCTGCTTGTTTATACCCTAAAGATGTAGACAGGAAGTTCTAAACACTAAAGTCTGTTGTTAAGGAGGTTAATGAAGAGCATGAAGAAGCCCGATCAGCTGTCTATAATGTTTAAGCCCTTGACAGCTGTTATAAGAGGCATGAGGTAACCGATAAAGAACCATCATTCATGATGCAGATTGGTCAAAATGAGATTACATCAAATCGTGTTGGTGAGGGAGTGTGTGTCTATGTAAGAGATGACACTCGATCATGGATATTTTTATGACCATTATGTATTTATATGGATGATATGAGCTGTAACGAGAACCATAAGTCCTTTCAAATACTTCACACATTGGTCAGTTTTATGCAATTTTGAAAATATTAAGTAATCACAAATCGACAAATAATAAATAAAAAAATAAATAAAATGAAATAAATGATATTTATATAAATAATTATTATTGTCATAATAATTATCATTCATGATTAATAATAATAATTATATAAAAATCTGCTAAATTGGTTTTGTTTAGTCTGAGAGGTTTGATACTCCTCTTCCCGTTCAGTCCTGGCATGGTTGTGTGCATGGGTGGGAATTTTGCCCAGAACAAAACCATACCAGCCTAATTTCAGATTAAAGTGCTTTCAACTGTCAATTATGATATATAGAGTAAAGTAAGTGTACTTGACTGGACCGTTTTAACTTTGAGAGGGTCAAGAAGTCAGACACAAAGAATAACTGACTTTGTAACTTTTTCAATCAACTCACTTTCTCTTTTTTGCCTCTTTGCTTCCACTTTCAGACCCTTCAAGAAATCTTCCAGACCGAGATGCTGATTGAAGCTTTAAAAAAGGCAATCCGAGACAAAGAGAACCCACTTAAAGTGGCCCAGACCCGGCTGGAAGAGAGGTCTCGCAGACCCAATGTGGAACTCTGCAGAGACAATCCTCATCACAGGTAATCACCCCCATATATTTGTCAAGATACAAGATTTTCCTTACAAAATTAAATCTAGATGCAAAAATCAGATGCAAGCCACAGTTTTCCTTGTTTTACTCCCTCTCTCTTTCTCAGGCTGGTCACAGAGGTAAGGGAGATTGAAGACACCATTCATAAACTGAGAGAGAGACTGATGGAGGCAGAGAACACTCTCCAGACCCTGGTGAAGACCAAAGTTGCTCTAGAGCATGACCTTTCGATCAAAGCAAACTCTCTGTTCCTGGATCAGGAGAAATGCATGGGCATGAGGAAGAGCTTTCCCAGCACTCCTCGTCTAGTGGGATACAGCTAGGACTTCCAGAATCTTCTCCAGAAGTTGCTTAACCATTAACCTAAATCCAAAACTGATTGTTTAAAAGATGATTTACAAGATTGATGTTTACAAGATTAGCATCAAAACAGCTTTCTTTTTAGTCCTTTAAATTAAGTGGACTGACATTTTACACCTGTCAGTTTACTTTATTTCAATAAGTTAAGCACACTGCGATGATTATAATTGATTTCCTCTTGCCATTTGACTGTCCTAATTAAAATAAAGAAATGCTAACTAGAACTGCTAAATAGTAAAACTTTATCAGCAAGAGTCAGTCATTTTTATAATATTTGCAATTAAAGATTAAAATTATCCTTTTGAAAAATGTTTTACCAAACGGCAAGTTTCATAAGATACTGTATCTATATCTACTGTATCTAAGGAAAAAAGGAAACTTTCTAATAAATCCTGTAAATCCTATATCAGGGAAAGGGAAAAAATCCTCCAATTTGTTTAGTAAACCTTAGTATTAAGAAAATACTGAAATATTTCAAATACAAAGCTGAGTTTATCAGTGATCTTAAGAATTCCAGACATCTGTTGACCTGAGATTGTAAACAGGTTTGTTTTCTGCTCAGGTGTGACATGATTCTGACAGTTTGCCGACAGTGGACAGAACACCTTGCCTTTGTTTGTTTAGTTCAGAGGTCCACTTGGGGGCTGTCACTGATAAAGTGATCTTCACTCCACACTTCCCTGAGTACAGCAAAGCACAGTGGAGCTGTAGTTCTCATGTTCTTCTGAAGTACAAACACACACTTCAGAAGCAGATGCCACCGGCAACAAGACTCACGGTTAAGTATACACACAGCATCTGGGTTTATTGATTCAAAGGGGGAACGTGTTTGCTCCTATAAACAACACACTGGCGTTCTGCTCAAACATACACTTCAAACTCTTTACATAAATCAAAGTCTGCTGTAGGCTGTATGCTGAACAGTACAAGATGCACTTGAGATTAGGTGCATCAGTAAGAAGAATGAGTTGTGTGCTTTCTGACAGAACGATTCATCTCAGAAGACACAATTAAGGCTTATTTGGTCTCAGATTTTTGCCTAGGATTCTGTAGACAATGTACTGCAGAAATAAGCAGAAAGAGTAGACATGTGACCCTGGGACACAAAACCAGTCAATACTTCATTTGAAAGTTGAATAAATAAGTTTTCCATTGATGCATGGTTTATTAGGTTAGAATGATATTTGGCTAAGAGGTTGCAATAAAAAAAAAAAAAAAAATCAAAATATAGAGGAAATCGCTTTTAAAATCTTCCAAATTAAGTACATAGTATTTCATATTACTAATACAAAATTGTATTTTGATGTAATTACGGTCGAATATTTACAAAATATATTTGAAAAACATGATTTTTAAACTAAACAAAACAAGAAAAAAAGTTGACCCTTTAGCTACAAATACACTATATTACCAAAAGTATTCGCTCACCTGCCTTTACTCATTCTATGAACTGAAGTGCCATCCCAT
>JAUMHR010000062.1:14202652-14215595 GCA_032361145.1 Enteromius fasciolatus | reverse complement strand
TTGACAATTCAGTCAATTTGGAGTTGTTTATAAACTCAAACCCCAATCAGCCACTGAAACCTGCTTTAATTATAATATTTTGGATGTGTTTCACTCATGTTAATGAGTATTCTTTAATCAAACAGTCATGGGTTGTTAACCCCAGCGGCAGTTCGGATCTCTGGACAAACTGCACCATAGATAATGGAGTATCCAAATGTAACCCTGCTGACACTGGAGGTAAGATACTGCTACATTTTTGTCTAAGAAGGAATGCTTAACATTAATTCGAAGATATGAAAATCTCTCTGTAAAGGGTCAAAGAGCCACCCTCGGTATGTTACACATAGCAGGTTATTCACGGAGGGCATAACTGTCAGAGCCCCTGTGCCTGTTTACAGCACTTTGTGGTGGGTGTGCCCACTCTACCTCACACCTCTGTGCTGCCATCTAGGGGTGGGAATGTAAGTGTTGCATTTTCAACCCACAATAGACCCCTCTACAACATCAGCTCTGTATAAATAGTCTGGTTGCCGGCTCTGAGCTCGGGCCCCTTGTTTGGGAGGGGAGCGTGCTGGGTAGCAAAGAGGTTTGAGAACATATGGGGTGGGGCAGAGGTAGAGCATTCAAAGATTAGATTTAGACTGATCTGTCTGTAATGGCGTAGCATCAGATAGCCGTCGGCTGAATGTTTCCAGTCACACCCACGCATCAAAATGTGAGCGTAGGGCTTGTTAACACAAGAATGAACGCAGTTTGAGAGAGAAATTTGGTTAAAATACAAACTTACGTTGTCATTTTGTAGTTATTGTTGTCATGTTACGTGTATACCAGAATGGTGTTTTTAATGCATAAAAAATAAAAAAGTGTATTTTTAAGTCATTTACATCAATCAGATCACTGTAACACTATTGGCTGTTCTTGGAGGGTGAGATGATGTCATAGTTTTGAGCGGGAAACGCCTCTCTGTGCACTTTGGTAATGAGGCGGGACCAGAATGCTTCAGTCAGTTGGCGTAGCACCTATAATGTGGCGTGTTTGTTTAGGGCGTGGTGTGGGGGTTGGCACACAGGGTTTTTCTGTCCCGCTTTCCTTCGCTCGCTCACGTGTGAGTGCTATGAATGCTGGAAAAAGGCTGCCTCTCAGTTACTTCTTAAGTTGATTTTTGACGGTCATCTAGGCTATGAAGAAAGTCTTTTCATTGGTGCATGTAGTGGCCAGATTGGTCTTTTAATTTGAATGTCATAGATGACATTTAACTTGCACACAAACAAAACTGCAGGTAATATATACACCATCATGTACAAGATTCAGTTGACAGAGATACAGTACAAAAGATTTTTAAATAAATGTTTTTTGAATCTCTGTTCAATAAACATACTGAGAATACTAAATCACAGTTTCCACCAAAATATTAAGCAATACAAATGCTTTTTTAACATTGATAATAGCAGAAATTCAAACTCAAGAAATAATAATAAAAAAAAGAAACTTTTATTTTTATTTTTTTTTACATTTTTTTTTTTTTAAATGTAATATTTCAGTTTCTATTTACCACCATAAATATATTTAAACTCTTTTATTAGTAATATGCATAGCTAAGGATATAATTTGCACAGCTTTAAAGGTGATTTTCTTATTATTTAGATTTTTTGGACCCTCAGATTCCAGATATTAAAATAGTGGACTCTTGTCCTTGCTTAAAAAAAGATCACCCTTACAATATATTGCATTTGTCCATATCACAGCAGCTTGCATTGTTTACATCTTTAAAAACGTAGACCATGTAGCTGGCATTCGACAAAAGATATTGGTGGTTGCTTCAGCACAATCCCTAGAGGGGCAGGTTTAAACAAGCAATCAAAAAAAGTGTGAAGCCAAGCTGAGATCACCTGAATGGTGTATTTTACACTGGGAGTGATGCGGAACAGCTGGCATGGCGAAGC
Organism: Enteromius fasciolatus; assembly: GCA_032361145.1. Classification (NCBI taxonomy): domain Eukaryota; kingdom Metazoa; phylum Chordata; class Actinopteri; order Cypriniformes; family Cyprinidae; genus Enteromius; species Enteromius fasciolatus. The sequence goes on along the minus strand of JAUMHR010000062.1, from coordinate 14,213,670 downwards.
TACTCAAGACTGGCAGCTAAAGCATGCGTGAAATCCTATTCATCATCCTGTTATAGAGAGCCATTTCATGCACCAAACTGGGGTTATGGCGGCCTAGTATCAGCGCACGAACTTGCACCCCTGTGTTATGTTTTGCGGTGCATATTTATCATGTGTTAAGCCACATTCTTCACACCCAGGACCATACGTGCTTCTCTAAATGCAAACACAAGGCCCCCGCTTTCCAAAACGAACCTTCTATACTAAAATAAAAATCCCTGCCTTGCATGACTGCAGACTGAAATGCATAGGGTGTTGTCAAGATCAAAATGACTATAGCTGCACCTTATATCAGGAAACTCCAAACGTCGCAACTCGGTGAGGGTAGATAAACTTAGTAACAGTGAGTAAATAGACTGTACGAGGGGATGCACTTCTATTTTTACTTCATTGTTGAGAGAGATGCATCGGTATCGGTTGCATTGTGTGGGTGCAAAACAGAACCTAGTATTTATTGATGCATACTAGAATAGTCTCCTCACATGGTCTCTGATGGGATGTTTGGAGAAAAACAAATGCCATATCCATAGTTGTTTCCATGACCTTTCGATTTTGCTGCTAATGAGATCATTGCCTAAACTTTGCATCATTCGTATTGCCAACTCTTCCCCTGCAAAAGTGCAAAGTAGTCCACTTGTTTATGATCTTGAGTTCAGATTATCCAGGAACCTGATTAAATGTTTCTAAGTAATGTAATGTAAACTGGCTTTAGTAGAGGACCTGGTTCTTCTGGATTCTGGAGTAGTTGGATGATCTGCTTTAGGGGTTTGACAGTTCTAGTGGCTATAAGGGGAGAGGCAGACACAGCTGAACATGAGAGGAAAGAGAGAGAGAGAGGTGGAAACCTGATTCTACAGGAATGACCCTAGGATAAGAAATAGACATGCTGGACAACCCATGCATTCCACTTATTACTGCTTGGGCATGAAAGGTAGAGCTACGACATGTTTATGCTCATGCTTCTCCTTAGAAACAATCACTGTATTATTTAGAAGAGCAGCAAAACTTTTCCTTAAAGTTGAATAAGGATAGATTTTTGTGAATCATTCCTTTTCACATCCAGTGGATGAACGACCGTAGCATTGATAGTCAATCAGAATCTGTCCTGACAGCATAAAAGAGGGTTATTGTGCATTGGTGTGGACACTTTATTGTTACAGTTAAATTTATAGTTATTGTTCTTGGTGTGAACGGGCTTATTGTTATTCCTTTATGACTTGGATACAATAGATATTTTTAAGATATTTGAAAACTAAGGTTGCAAAAGGTTTTTCTGGCTTTCACGGAGATGCTATTGGACAACAGTTTTTAAAGCACTTGGTGTTTCTTAGAGTGAAGAGCATTTTGTTAATCTAAAGAATCTTTTCTCATTATTAAGAAACGTTTGTGCAATAGAAAGGTTCCATGGAATTTAAAGGTTCTTAATTGGACTGCACACAAATCTTGATTTTTAAGAGTGCACAATGAAAGTCAAAGTTTTGGACCTAGTATGGGCAAAATTTAAAACTAAACATATTTTTACTAATGCAGTATGTTAATGCTCAGCAGAAGACAGAAGTCTTCAAACAAAATGAGAAACTACTGATAGGTGAAACTTTCAAACTCTATTGAGGATAACAATGGTAAAACAGAAACTCTGAACAATTTGTACATAATGAGACATTCCAAAGCCAGAATACACGCTAAACAAAAACATCTGCCATGACATTCCTCATCAATCCCAGACTCCCTCAAACCAGTCTCACAGCACGCTATTGACTTTCAATTGATGGAAGAACATGTTGTCCAAAGCTTTTGTCTTGCGAACACCAACAGCTTTTTGTTTTGTTTTTTTTGGAAAAAAGTAACTTTCATTTAGCAAGGACCAATTAAATAAAAGCAATAATTATTATATATATTATATATAGTATATTACAGAAAGTTCTGAAATGAATTAATATTAATAGTATTGTTTGTACTATATTTTTTATTTATAAAAGGTACAAGAGACCTAAGATGATTAAAAACCATGTTGATCAGCAGTGTATGTGCGAAGCGAGTGAAAAGTTTCCTGCTGTAAATGAAAGTCCTAATGCAAACATTCACTTTCCCGTCCACACATGGAAGAAGCTCTAATGCAGGATAAAAATGACACACGGGGGGCTTTTAAAGCTGTCAGATGCAGGCAATATAGAGTTAATGGAGCTCCTTGGAAGTTGCCGTCTTATGGTCCTGGTGTGTCAAGAAAGAGGGAATCAATATCAGGTGCTGGTAACCTGCTAAGAGCTTTTAGGAACAGAAACCTCGTTATGTGATTGCACAGTGATTCTCCAGTGCTCTTTATATCCATGAAACAGCCATCAAAACTTTAAATGCAACAACAAGAGTTCATTATGAAAGCGATATTTGCCGCTTTGTGATTTTTTTGCAGACTCACCTCTGTCATTATCAATAATACATATCTAAGTGCACACCAATGTAAAAGTGCAACTGATGTGATCGATGGAGAATAGCAGATGAGAAAAGAAATAACGACCTGCTTAATGTCCATTTGTGTTCATTTAAAATGACAGTCTCCTTCCCAAGAGCAAAGGTTTTTATTTCTGTGAAGCTCAAACTGCCCTAAGTGCTTTCAGGAGTAATGTTTTGAAATGCTCTCTGTTTTTCAGTTTGGATCCAGGCAGTCCAAGCGCTCATGATCCTGTCAATCATCTTCAGCATCCTGTCTCTCTTCCTGTTCTTCTGCCAGCTCTTTACTCTCCAGAAGGGAGGACGCTTCTTCCTCACTGGAGCATTCCAGATCTTTGCTAGTGAGTATGGTGACGTCATGTGAATTCATCACTTTGGTTGTTTGCAGATGCTAACGAGACCGACATAACACGCTGACACACTCATGCAGTGTTAATTGACCCAGAGTGTTGAAATGGAGGAAAGCTATAAAGCTGGCTCAGGTGATCCGAAATCAATTACCATTTATTAATAAAAGATTATCTATGGGACATCTACTGATCTCCTGTGTTCCTATGGAGATGCATTTGCTTTCATTCGACGACATGAAAGACCTTTGGCCTTGGTCTTGTTAGTCTAATGAGTCCTGTCAACTCTCATTAAACCACAGACAGCGCAGGAGAACCCTTTAATGCGCTCACTTCCTGCAGATAATTCGGTTACGATTTCTTAAGATTAAATCATGCGGCACGCAGAGTTATACATAGCCAAAAGGAGTAAGCGTTTCTCTTCGTTTATGTAAAACAATACGTCAGATATGGAGTTTTACAGTCACTTACTGTATTGTAACCGGAGCTAATGCAAAATGATAGCTCTCATTAGAAATGTTTAATTAAATTCTCGGGTCTTTGGGATGTAATGAAGACGGAGTATTAGTAGAGATCATTAACAGCGCCTGGATAATGAATAGTTCTGTGGGCGCCATGAATGCTTGATCGTTCAGTACGTACTGAGGGCTTTTAGAGTTCGTATCGCATCAGAGAGGATAGACATTAATTGAAAGCTAAATGTCAAAGGAGAGCCGAGGGTGTAAACAGCACAAAGCCAGACAGTTACAGGTGCCCACTGAGTTGGCACCGGATACACAGCCGCTGCCACAAGATGAAATGTCAAGACTGGCGCTCTGGAGGTGGTCTGTGGTCCGCCTGACATAAAAGAAAGTGCCACTTTCTCCCTACCTAATAGTCAAGATTAGGCCAAAAACAGCTTTTTTTCGGTAAATGGTACTTTTTAGTAACAGTTATATTTATTTAGGTAACATCGATTCATTTTTTAATTTCTAGACATTTCATTTTTCTTGTCTTTCTCTTCCCCCAGGTCTTTTCGTTATGAGCGGAGCTGTCATTTATACAGTAATGAACACTGAATGGGTCCATGAGAAAGATTCCTACGGCTTTTGCTACATCCTGGCCTGGGTAGCCTTCCCTCTGGTGTTCATAAGCGGCTTAATCTACGTCATCTTGAGAAAACGAGAGTGAGGTGGCACCACTCTCTAGTGGCCGCCACCTGGGAATACAGCTCCGAAGCCAAAGTATCGCACTGCATCCACAGAGAAGTGAAATCACGCAGTCTCTTTACCCTGGGGGTCAGTCAAAACCAACCCCGCCGCCACCCCCGAAAAGACATATTCAATACTGTCATCATTTGAAGATGTGTATATAGTATCTTTGGTTTAAAACCTATTTATAACACTTTTTACATTTATGTACATAGTATTTTATGTTTGCTCTGTTGACAAAGAAGCTTTTCTTTTAGCTAATTAAGTGCCTAGAGTGTGTGTCCGTCGCAGAAATGTGCATCATTAGTGTGTTTGTGTCAATTTTGTCTTTCCTTATAAGGCCAAAAATACTTATAAAAAGGTTTTGGATGTATTTTAACCAAAGTGCATGTATTAAATTATAGGGAAGTGTTTTCAATGAAGCTGCATTGAGAATTTAGAGATGAAGTAACAAACACCATAGCGTTATCGGCAGTTCTGAAAGCTTTTTTTTTTTATTGTTTTTGTTTTTCAACAAAAAATGGTGCTATGTATCTACCATTCCTTTAACTAATAGCCATTTAGACTTTATTTAGAAGGACGTAACATGACTGAAAGCCAAAATCAGAACGCCATTGAATATTTTGTGCTCGTGCCTATAACACAATGCTGTATATACAGTACTCAAAAAGATTCATTTTATAATAAAACAAACCAAATGTGTTCTGGGTAACATGTGGTTATTAGTTTAGATTTGGGAGATTGCGATGGAGGAATTGTAGTAAAAACAGAGACTAGGAATTATTGGTTTTAGTTGGATTTTTAGTTACTTTTAAGAGCAGTATTAGTAGCAGGATTTGAGAAAGGCAGTAAATGTTGCTTATATAATGCAAATATATGGATTCGGTCACTCGTTAGCTGTTATTATAATAGGGGCATTACATAAAAAATTGGAGGCGAATGCCCAGCATATTCAAATCAGACTAGCATATAAAAATATAAAGTAAATAAAGGTATATTTTTTTCAGAGTATCAAAATGACAGCTTACAATTGTCTATATACACTATATATCCATAAAAAATATATTTAAAAGCATCCGAGTGGTAGTTTTGTTATGTAAAAATGTATTATGAACTGACCACTGATAACATGATGGTGGACACATCATAACACCTGCATGCATGGAAAGAATTTTCAATACTTGAAATATAACATGCTGCGGTGTCTACCATTTTTGCGATGCTCCGTTTCTACTCACATAACTCACAGTAATTCACAATGTACTGTAATAGCATGTGATTGTATTAAATAAGAAACGTATTACTTACAATTAAAGGCCCTATTCTGAGGACCATGTATTAGATTGCTTCTCCTGCAACTCCAAAAACAATAAATGATGTTTTGTTATGATGATCACGTTGCCTGTTTTCACGGTTGTAACTATTGTCTAACTAAATCCCCTTCTGCTTTTTTTTTTTTTTCTCTCTGACTGAACAAACAACTTTTATGCACAGCAGAATAAATTATTTTACCTGCAATGAAATTATACTTTTTTCTTTTTTGTGTGTAAAGGGATATAATCAATATGTGGTCTGTTCTGACATGGGACCAGCACTAGAAAAATGTTGCATGTGTTCATTTCCCTACATAGGTTACTTGTCAACGTAATGCTAAAACCCTGAAATAACAACCGACTTGTGTTGTGTTGATCTGATCTGGCTAAACAGTTGTAGACAGTGTAATATTTGTATTTAATTGAATGTCGTGGTGCTCCTTCTGAAAACAGCTGTACTGTAAGTGGTGTCTGAAGGAGTGTGAGCTCTGATGAAGACTGTTCATTGACGAGAACCCAACTCTGTGCCTCTGACTCGCCTCTTTTATCAATGCTTGTGCTTGTGTGTTTATTAAAAGCTATTAAAAAGAAATACTGCTTGCCCGAAAACGGTCTCTTTTTTTACTTCCTGGAAAAAAAAAGTGCATGAATAAAAATGAATCAGTGGTTTCGTCGGTTGGACTGTGATCCATATACCCTAATAAAATAACTTCTGAAGAGAAAACTCATTCACATTCACACGTGTGCCAGGCTTGCAGTTATATATATCAAAATAAGCTTTACATGCTAATTTAACATTGTAAATTCTTCTTCAGCGCCAGTCGAGGACCATTGATCTAAAAAAGTTTGTCAGAAAATAGTGCCACTTAGTGGTGTACTTAAATTGTGCAAGTTGAAATGTGAAAATATGAGAAAGGCTGCCATCTAGCGTTTGTAATTACCATTGCAATATATTTTTATGCTGCATATTGATTTCTAAAGGCATTTTAGCATTCGTTATTCGTTAAACGTTATGATTATTATGAAAATTATGATTTATACATTTTAATTTCAGTGTGTTAGTATATATATATTTTTAATTTGCCACGTATTACTAGTTTTATATGTTTCAGAGAACATTCCAGAATAATGTTTCTATAATGCCCAAAAAATTATTACAAAAATATATACATTTCCTTCAAGTTTTGTCTTATGTTCACATAACCAAGAAAAAGCGTTATTAAAAACGTGAGCATGTTAGCAAAACATTCTTTTTAGAACATTTTGTTACCTGTGACTCTGAGACAGTGAAAACAGAATAGTTATCTGACACCTCACTAAAGTGTACAAAAATACTAAACATATCTCTAGACAAGTTATTAAATATTATTAAATGTGTCTAATGTTAGATAACTGTGTAAGATTTTTAAACGCAATTATTGTACAAAGCACCCTGCTGCCCTCTAGCGAGATTCTCGATAACTTGGTTGGTAACGTCTTGAAACAATTATTCCAACAAAAAGAGTTAAAGACTAGAAGGAAAAAAACAAAAACAAAATAGATTAGGCAAAAAAAAGACGAGAAAGAAAATGTCACAGACCATTTCCCAAAGCGTCACAGTCCATTTAATCTAATTACACCGTTCATGAAATCATCAGCAGTGGAATCATCAGTCTTCATTTAGCTGGACTTTGTTTGCTGGGTGAATTTTTCACATGTTCTGTAGAATCACTGGGCAAAATCTGCCTGCTCACATTTTATATTAGAACGAATCCGCAAGAGACAAATGTGTATTGAGATTTGCATAAAAATAGACAAACATAACTATAATTTAAATATCGTTTTTTGCCTTGTTTATGTATTTACTATAAATATACATGATGTGAAATATTTTACATAAAAATACAACAATTGTATTTTTTTACAGCATAATTTGTGCAATATTTAATTTCTTTCTACATAAACGCATGTAAAATATTTTATTTTCTACATACTGCAGTGTTTGCAATGCATTTTGCAATATTTATTTACTTACTGTAAATATAGATACATGTAAAATATTATATTATTTTATTTGTAAATACAATTGCTTTTTTCCAATGTAATTTTTGCTATATTTTTTTATCTTTTTATTATTTAGTATAAAAAGAAATGAATGTCAAATATTTAATTTATTTATAAATACAACACTGGAGATTTTGTGCAAAATAATTTGAATTAACAATTTTTTTGTTTATTTACATAGCATAAAATGCAATTATTTATTTTATTTTTTTTATATCTGTACTGGATACTTTAACTGCATTTTTTAAAGCCCTCAAAACACATTCTTCTTTATTGATCCATAAATTATAGATATAAATACTCATAATGACTATTAAAAAGGAATCAGATGATGTTGGGCTCTCTTGGGAACATCTCTGTAAGGCAGACCAATTAATATTACCCATGTGTCTTATCTTATAATGATGGTAATTAATGTATGTGACCAGAAAACCCCTGCAACTTAAGCCTGTCAGAATGATTTGCTGCACCCCGTCCGGTTTCCAAAATCTGGAGATGCTGTAACTTATAGAGAAAATAATAATAAAAAAAACATTCGGTAATAAAAGCAAAGATTCTGGCATAAACAAAAAAAAAAAATTACATGCAGATGTTCAAATAACTGCAATAGGTGGGAAATTAAATCGTGAAACAAGTCCCAAAAAGGTCTGACTGACTCAAAACAGAACACAAACACCCTTTTTTAGGAGTTGATCCATGAACACAACAGGATAGTAAACATCCCGCCGGTTTTAGACAGCACAAGCTTTGTTTATGGCCCATACACACCTCCTCTTTCGCCAGTGTAATTGTTTACGTCCTCCGGGTCAAGAACGAGTCTACAAAATAATGACATTATCCATCGTGTCCCTCTCAGTCTCCTCTGCCCCCCCGCCCATGTCTCAAACCTTTAATTCTACCCACCCAATGTCATTAACGCCTCCGCTATCCATTCTCCAGTCTTCAGGGAGATCATTTTCCTTCATTTCTGGAGCACAATGGGAAAGGACGCAAACAGAAGGTCCACCTTAATCTATCAGGCCTCCTTCAGTGGCTCCGAAGCTCTCTCTGACAGGCATAGCATCGCTGGACCATGGACCGCGGGACGAGAGACACAATTAAACCTCATGAAATGCAAATGGAGCCTTTTTAAGGCAAAGGAGGGGGATATTTTCTGCCTGAAACCACCATCTGCTGGCTATCACCTGCACAAAGCATCCCTGGCTCTGGACATTTGTAGCTTTAATATTTTGTCATGTTAATAAAATAAAATTAATTGGTTATGAGTACATAGCTGGCTAATATCAGGATGGTGAAAGTTCAGCGTGCACATGCACAAGGTCTAAAATGTACTTTTTGCCATACTTGAGAAAATGCACTGGCCATAATCAATTTCAGATTTTCATTTTATAGTGAGTGAGTGAGTAAACAAACAAACATTTATTTATTTATTTTTTGCTATTATAATATAGTTTATAACATTTTTTTTAAAAAAGTGTTCTCATCAAAACTGCACTGATTTGATCAAAAATACAACATTTAAAATATCAATTGAATTCAAGTTTTTTAAAGTCCATGATACGCTAGCATTCAAAGGTCTTAAAAATATATATATATATATATATTTAGTTTTTAAAAAAAGTACTTTTATACAAGGATGCATCAAATTGATTGAAAGTGACAGTAAAGACATGTATAACATACATTTATAATACAGCAAAAAAAAGTTCTATTTTGACATTATTATCATTTATTTATAATCGAACTATTTCCTTTTTCATTACAGTTTAAAATGTGATTATTCTATTTCACTTTTTAAGAAAGAAAGAAAGAAATGAACACTTTTATACAGCATATATAATATTATTTCAAATTTGACAGTAAAAACACTAATATTGTGAAATATTATGACATATTTTATTATAATTGAACTGTTTTCTATTTGATTGCATTTCAAAATGTAATGAATCTTATTTCCCTCTAATTTTTCTAATATGCAGATTTGGTGCTTTAGAAACAATTTATTATTACCAATGTTGAATATTTATGTATTACTATTGCTATATGTATTAATGTATTCATTTTTATTATTATTATATTTAATAAATAATTTATTCATGGAAACCATGATATACAAGCATTATATATTTTTTTAAGAATATTTTGCAAGGATAAAAAGTGACAGTAAAGACATTTATAACATACTGTACATTTATATATTTGTTATTTCACATTTAAACATTAAAAATCAGCATCTCCATTTAAAAGAACTGCCTTCAGTTTTGAAACTGTAATATTTGTACCAAATTAGTTTTAAGTCACACCAGATGTTTTCTTCAGTCAGATTTGATCTCAATAGTCAAGTTACTTCATTTACTTGCCAAAAAGGCAATTTAAACTAAATTTTAGACAAAAATATAAAACCATGTACATGCCAATGCATAAACATATCTATATGCTTGCAAACAATCTGGACAAACACCCCATGACCCCTCACACATGCACTAACATCTTTCACACACACACACCTCCTATCAAAGGTGACCCTCACATCATTGCCCCGGTCCCCCAGCGGCTTCATAAATCCTGTGATATGCGTGTGCTTGTTTAGAACCTGATCCCTCCTCACCCAGAGGTCATCCACGAGCTGTACCCCAGAAACACGTCTGGACACGGCCTTCCCCAGGGCACCCTTCCACCCGGCTCAGAATGGACCTGCTGTTTTATTCTCCTCCTCCGTCCGCTGGTGCAAACGTTCATTCTTCACAGTCACAAAAGGCCTTTGGCTCCAGAGGCCCCAGATTTGCCTCAGAGTGGCTCGATCGCAGGGCTTCAAGGTCAAGACCAGGCTGAAGGTCATCAAAGCCAGATCTGCCCTCTGCACTGGAGTCTGTCCATCATGGTGTCCAGATGAAGGAAGCACTCGCCGCTTATGGAGTTTCAGACTAAATCGAACCCATTCACTGCCATCTATCATACTCAATCATGCTAATGCTTGAGAACAGGCGATCTGGTCATAATAAAGGCTTTGAAAGGAGAGAATTCAGGGGTGATGAGACGGACAATATATTTCCTCTGTTTAACACTCAAACTATGATGAATTAGGCAAAGTGGCAAGACGCTGTCTTAAAGGAACAGTTCACTCAAAAATGAAGCTTTTGTCATCATTTACTCACCCTTGTCTCTTTTAGAGCACAAAAGGACTCATTTAAAGCAGAATATCAAAGCTGCTCTTGTCCATATAATGAAAGCGAATAGTGACTGTGTTATCAAGAAAGATTTTTAAATTACACCTTATGTTTGATTATTTTCCTTACATAAAGCTATTAAATAACTCCAGAAGAAAACCTCATATATCATGTTGATTATGTTTTTTTTTTAACAAATATGGTCCTTTTTTTAGGAGCCTATATTAATCTTGTTATTGTAAACGAAAATTGATAAAAAAATTGCTAAATAAATTTAAAAAAAAAAAAATATATATATATATATATATTAGGGCTGTCAAAAATAACGCATTAACGGAATTATTTATATTATGTCGTTAATTACATCAATTTTTTTAACACATTTCACGCGTGTGCAGTGTGACGAATTATTTGTCAGGAAAGTGGGGCAACAATTACCTCGGAGTAACTGCACATTGCATCAGTGACACG
>JAUMHR010000062.1:14189693-14202552 GCA_032361145.1 Enteromius fasciolatus | reverse complement strand
AACACATGAACTGTGTCACTCACATGCTGCAGAGAAGTGTCACAGTGAGTCTTGCTGACAGCGGCTTTGTGAATGCTTTGGTCAAGGCAGCGCAGAAGCACGTAGCAGGAGTAGAGCAGAAGCGCCAGTGCCGGGCGCAATTGTTTCGGCGCCGAGTCTATTTTTGCTGCACAGCTTACGCTGAATTAAAGTGACAGTGCGTTGTTTGAAATTCAGCTGTAGTTGCAAATAGTGATTAATCCTGATTAATCCACTGAAAATCCTGATTAATTTGATTAAAAATGTAAATAATTTGACAGTCCTAATATATATATATATATATATATATATATATATAATAAAAAAATAATATTTTAATACATTATTTTGGCATCTATAAATTGCTAAAACAATTAAAAGCAACAGCAACCAAAACATCACAAGATTTAAAAAAAAAAAAGAAAAACTTTTAAGACAAAAAAAGACAAACTTTACTGGGAAAAATGAAACTAAAAACACATTTTAATAAAAAAAAAATAATAATAATTGGAAATGAATTTAGTTTTAGTTTATAAGACAATAGAAAACCTAGAACTTTAATGACACCATGTTTACCCGTTAGCTTTGACAGCTATATACTAAAAATAAAATAAATAAATAAATAAATAAAAGAAAGCTGAGTGAAAAAACACTTTCCATATCCTATAATACAGGCCTACATTTATTTTTATTAAGTAAAACTGCCCGAGGATGACAGGTAGAGAATTTTAATGTAAAAAAAAAAATAATGTGAGCTCTTTTGTTCCTTACATATAAAACCATTTTTTATGATTTATTGCCACATACTCATATTCCAATATTTTAGCCCAGCATCCATAATAAGGCTTTTTATCTATTTTTTATAGTTTTCTGCAAGTGAAGGATTGTGGGTCGTAGTCTCTGCCCTTATACAGTACATTGTTCTCTGAGGTGTGAATAATGCCAGCCTGAACACACACACCGCTGGCCACTCAAACATACCTCCACTGTTGCTCTTGCATTTGAAGCAAGCAGCACTGAGCTGGGAGAGATGGAAATCTCATGTTGCCATATTGAGCAAATCACACTGGAGCCCTGCCATTACAGCCAACCAGAGACCAAACATGAGGACTGCTAAATTAATAAAGTCACAAAAAAGAGAAAACGCTCAGATACTCAAGATATCTCACAACTTATGAATACATATAACTGCTATAGATACAACAGAATATAAATATAACAATAGTTATATTAAATATTAAACATATACCAGTTAGAAACATGGCTTCTATTGAAATTGTCTTTGCAGCAAACAGCCAAAAACTAAAGAAATTAAATACACTACCAAACGTTTTTTTTTAAAAGGGAATCACTACTAGGCCTGGATTATGGTTAAAAAAAGAAAAAAAGTTTACACTGTACATAATAATATTAATAACATTATTTTAAAAAATTGTTTTCTTGGACATAATTCTACAAAACTGATGAGAAAAAATTACTTAATATGTACATAAAATTATCGGGAAAACTACTGTAAATAATAAAATAATAATAGTAACAAAAATAAATACTTGAATAAAAATATAAACAATGCATGCAATTTTGACTTAGTAAATTAGTAATTAGTAAAAATAATAATAAATGCATGAACATCAGATAAAAAAATTTTCAGCTGAGAACATGCACTGCCCCCAACTGGTCAGCTCAGCAAACTTCATCTGAACTGCATTGTTCTGTATTGCAATTTATTATGAACAATCATTACAATTAATTAGAAATGACTTCCATATCTACAGGCCCCCTGAAAGATATCTCTCTGATTTATTCACGGCATTAAATGCCCATATGCGCAAATAATTATGATCATTTTCATTTGAAAAACAGAACTATGGACCTAGATAAGAAAAATGTCAGGTTCAGACTCAATGGGAAGATGATGTGGGTGAGAGAGCGAGGGAAAAGAAAGAAAGAGAGAGAAAAAAAGAAACTAAAGAGGTGAAAGGTCAGGGTTAATGTAAGCATGATTAGTAAACCTAATTATCAGACCTCAGTTTGAGCTCTTAGATGGCCCTGAAAAAGCCAATCACCATTAATCTGCAAGCCGCAGAGAGCAATCACAGCAGAGATTAATGCAGTAATCGGACCATGATACCCCCTATTCATCATATCCATCACAGCCACGCTCATACACTCACAACACTAACGCCAACAAACATTTCTAATGCATCGAAATATTAAAAAACAAATTTCAGACACAACACTAATTTCAAATGATTATTACTACTACTACTAATAGAATTCAAATTAACAATAATAATAATTATTGTTAACATTACATTCAAAATTATAGTTGTAGCAGTATATATTGCTTTTTACTATACATATATATATATATATATATATATATGTACTCAGTATGAATCACACACTTTTTGTATTATGAAGCATAATGAATTCTAAATGTAAATTATCATTATTATTTATTTGTTTATTTTTACACAATTTTCCAACAATTTAGCTTTATGGCATCTATCTTAAAAAACTTAAAAGCATGAGGTTCACATTTACACACACATTTTCATTCATATGTCTGGATAATGTTCACACTATCAGCATTCTCACACTTCAGGGCGGTACTTGGTGAATTCTGGGTGTCCTTTCTCTGCTCTCTGACCCCAGCTCAGTTTTTTTCTCTAACAATCAAAGCCCATATGGTAAACATATTTTGCTGCTTCATTGGCTTTTACTGCACTTGCTACAAGAATGAAGGAGGTTGTGTCAGGTTCATGAGGGTAAACGATACAGTCAGCCATTAAAGAGCTTTTATTTCTGTTAGTGCTGGCGGAACGGCTCTCAGGGACCATTCAAACCCAGTCGTCAAATTATAGAGCAACAACATGACCACAGAGTACTTCTCATGCGGCCCGGCCTGAGAGGACTTTTAGGTCTAAAGTGCCCCTTTTGAAAATGTTCGATAAAATGTTGCTGCAGGCATAAACAACATTCAGTGGATGTGTGCAAACAGCGTTAAATTAATATTATGAGTACAGGTTAAACTCAATCAATAATATTTGTAGCATAACAAAGGTTACTACAAAAAAGTTAATTTCCACTAATTTTCTAATATTTTATTAAGGAGCGAAGAATTTACAGCAGAAGTGAAAGGGGTCACTTACTGTTTCAATAGTACAGATATAGATTTTAATGGGGAAATAATTACTTTCTAACCTTCTCTAAAAGTATCCCATTTTATAAAATTTGTTGATAATTCAATGCCATAAAGCCTAAAATGCTATTAAGGATTAAAAATGTCAGAAATACTGAAGAACTGAAAATCTTGCATGAAATTATAAACTTAGAATGTATTAAAATATAAATACAAAAGTGAAAAAAAAAAAAATCATTAATAGCTATTTATTTAATATATACAAAATATATATTTTTAAATAATAATAATAATAATACAATAAAAAATAGTATTGGACTGAACCTCAGTCTTTGATATACAACATATATATTCTAAACTAAAAGTAAAAAAAAAAGATTACATCTCAAATAAATCATTTGGCAGAAAGGTTTAAATAATTTTATAACATTTTAAGTGTCACCATTCTATTTTTCTATTTGTTAACCCTTCCGAATTTAGCCTCAAAAAAAAAAATTATAGAAATGAGTTGACATTATTTTTGTGGTGATCGAAAATTTGATTGAGCTTAACGTATGTTACACCTGTAATTTTCCATTAGGGTTACGGTTCGATTCCCATAAAACACTTACACTGATAAAAATCTTCCTGACTGTTTTCCAAGCCGCTTTGGATAAAAGTGGCTGTCGATTGGATAAATCAAATGAAACTGCTTATTACATTCATGACTGTTTCCAATTACATTTTGATAATATTGATTATTCTACTATCACAACAACCTTTTCCTTTTTAAGTGGGTTAGACATCAAATAACCATTATGTGTCTGGTAAACAACATTAGAGCTTAATTATATTACTCTGAGAGCAGTTGATGTTTTGAGTGCCGGAATATTGGCAACTTGCTGTCCTGCTGTGTTCTTTTTGTGTATAATTTCCAGCTTCAGTGTACATCCCTCAATGGTCAGGAAAGAAACTTGCGATTCAAAGCTTCGACAATGTCATGCGATACATAGTTTAGGCAGTTATATAGAGTTTAGGGTTGGACCTTTCTGTTTCATTTCATAACAGTGGGCTATAATTCACATGGACAGACCCCTGCACCCGAGCACTGGCCTGCATCTGGACAGCATCTGGGGTCGGAGCGGTCAACCCCACAAGTGCTGAACCATCTGTGCTGGTTCCCGCTCGCCCTCTAAACTTAAAGTACAGGTCATGTAAAATGCAGGGAGGAGTAAATATAATGTAAAATGCATAAATAAAACATGCACAGCTTGTTTAAAAATGAACTGCACTATTGTAGTTTTAAATGGTATGATTTGTCTTTGCTATGATACAGATGCTTTGGCAATACAACTTTTGAAGCTTGTTTTGCTTCAAGACCCAGATTTTACATCTCATCTGAATCAGAAGAGAAATATGCACTGATCAATCTTAAAAAACTGTTCAGAACACATGTTGGTGGATGGACTTCTTCAATGAAGGAAGGGTTACTTTTTGGATTATGTACTCGTACTTTTGCCAGAAGCGAGGATTTAAAGTCAATATCATTTGTTTGGTGAACAAAAGATGTAATATAAAATTTCTCAAACATCAGTTTTGGTGGAAAACTTTTTTAGTATATAAATAAATCTACTGTACATCTCAGATGGCCTGAAGATGTGTACGTTTTTAGCAAACTGATTCCATTTTTGGGTGACCAAAAACTGAAATAAATGTGTTTAAACGAAACAAAACAAAGCAAAGCAAAACAGACAACAGAAAAACAAACAAAACTAAAAACATGAATGCTGCTCTTTTTAACTTTACGTTGTTGTTATCAAAACAAAAAGCAAAAATAATAAATGCTGCTCTTCTGAACTTTCTATTCATCAAAGAAAGTGGGAAAACTGCATCCTAACAAATTGTCATCTTTTTGAAAATATTGTGATGTTCGCAAGATGTTTTTGATGTTTACTTAAAATTTAAAAGAGGTGTTTGGGAGGATTCTGAAGCAGTTACCCCACAGCCTTTGATAGTGTGACGACCAATGACACTTGAAAGAGTAAAGAACCGACTGAATTTAAAGGGCAGAGAAAGCCAGGTGCCCCAGTGAGGCAAGGACACTTAAAAGAGTTGCAGAACTGGGCCCTGGGGTCCAAAATCTGTGCACAGGATGATGCAGTTCACTACAGGAAGTAAACAACCACACGGCACCAGAGGGAAATATTTACTGTAACTCCGTAGTGGGGGATGAAAGAGAGGGTATGAAAAGAACAAAAGGCGTTAATCAAAAAACATGGATGTTTGAGCAAGTACCCATGATAGGAGGAGTTGGGAAGAGATAATTGATAACAGATAGGCCCAGGGGCGGGCACAGGTGCAGATAGCACACTTAAAATGCTATTTGTAGAATGGCATACACAACATTTTACAGATGGAATTTTACAGGATTTTTAATTATTCTAATTTAAATGTAATGACCAAATGACACATTACAACTTATAATAAAATAATCTATAAGTCAGCAGGGGGGTAAAAGCCAAGAAATTGGTCCGAATGCTTTTCATTTACATATTTAATGCTTTATGATGCAAGATGAATGTGTTGCTATGCATAAATACCAATAAATATAAACTAAATTAATCTCATACAGAATGCATTTGTAATATAAATTTAATGACCAGATGACACACTACAACTAATAATAAAATTAGCTAATCAGCGAGGGGGTTTGGGGGGGGGGTAAAAGGCAGTAATGGGTGCAAATGCTTTTTATTTACATACCCAGTGCAGTGTGATATAAGGTAAATGCGTTATGCTATTTATAAACAATTATTTCCACAGACAAATAAGCAAGAGTTAAATTATTCTTGTACAAAATGGGATTGTAATGCATATTTAATGACTAAACAGCACACTAAAACCTATAGTAACATTCTGGAATTTAGCAGGGGGTTGATAGGGTGAAATTAGTGAAGATGCTTTTCATTTTCATAATTATTATATGCTCCAAAGTAAAGGTTCTGGGGTTTTTTGCCTTTTAAGAACAGCTATTTAGTGCATTAGTAATATTGCATTACTAGTAATGCAACATTATTATTAATACTTTACATATAGTTCACAAATTACATTTTGAATACATTATTTTATACATAATTCAACAGACAGACACAGATAGATAGACAGACAGATAGATAGCACACAAGCAAACACTGAACTGAATTATATGAATCATTACAGCAAACGAATAAACACACACACCCCTCCCATCTGTCAATGCAGTGTCTTAGCAAGCACAGTTAGCGGCCCATCATTGCGGTTCTCCATCAGAAACCAGCAGCTGTCTGCAGCAACAGAAAAACATTGATGAACCGGAGGAGGAGGAGGAATTGGAATTGACGAAGAACACTATCGCTCTTCTGAATGCCGCTGGAGACAGCAGGCAGTGAGAGCGTCTGGCATGCAGAATGAATATCTCAAGAAATGTGTCCTGGGGTCTAAATCACACCACAGGCTCTAAAGGCCTTCAGACGAGTCACTCTGTTCTGATGACTGATATTATCAGGGTCGTGAACTGTAGAGAAATAAGTGGGACTGTAAACTCAAGGACAGCAGGAAGACCTCACACTGTTAAAAGCAGGTTTGATTGAGCACCTAGAGCGGTACAGAGGGTTCGTTCCCTTTCTCGATTCATGCAGAATCACAGGAAGAGTCATCTGGTTAATGTGTAACCTATACTATTGACTGTATTCATATGAACTCACTGTCAATCTGGCAACATCTCATTGAGTTTAAACAGACGATGTAAGAGGATTGATCTATTGACAAGCCATCCGTTTCACGTTTAGTGACCTTTATTTAGCATCAGGAGCTCATTGCAATTCACTTACATTGAACTGGATGGATTTCAGATTCTGTGCTAGGGCTGTTAATCTAATAAAATGTATACATTAAAATAATATTCACCAGAATTGAATACAAATATGCCTATCAATCTATGCATCTATCTATTTTAAATAGCTAAAATAAAATGTTTAGACTCCTTTAAGGAAATTATATTTTTTCAGTACATGTTCAACTTTTCATTTACAGTAAAAATAATGAATAAGGAAAAAAGAAGGGGGAAAGAAGAGTAAATAAGGACTAATAGGAAGACGAAAAGATGGAAAGAAGAGGGGAGAAAAGAATAAAAGCTCACAGCACACACACAACACAATCCATCAGATAACGACAAGGACTCTCCTCAGCCTGAGGCCATGAGACCCAGGTGACATCCTTACACACACTTTCCCTCACACTCCTCCTCTCTGCGTTGATTGCGCTCTGGGACACTGGCGAGCCCTTATCGACTATTTAAGAGTGCCAGGGGGTCTGATGAACTGGCATTTCCCCCCTCTTTATATGCTAATGCTTCTGTTTATGAAGTTGTCCTCTGCTTGATTCGTAACAGCTTGCTGTAGCCGTGGGGGAACCTTTGTTCACTTCGTGTTTGTCTGTGGGGTCTTCCTGATGTGATGGAGATGGTCTCCAGAAGGCAGGTGTACTGTGGGTCATTTGAGCAGCTCTGGGCTGGACCTCAGCTCTGGCTACCAGCTGTTCTTCCCTCAACTGAGGTGTCATGACCCTTTGATAATGACTATAAAGTAATGAGCTCTCCCCTGTAATTACAGCGACTTTCACCGCGTGACCTGTCTGGGGACAGCGTGAAACCTCCAGAAGCTTTTTCTGGCACAAGTTTGACCTTTTTCTTCTGGCAAGAATGCATAATAATAATAATACATATTATTGATAGAATAATAAAAAAAAATTTTGTGCATTAAAAATAAAATATTGTTTTTTGTGTAAATAACATTTCATTAGGTTAGGTTAAAGAGAGAGAGAAAAAAAACACACATACATATATATATATATAGATAGATAGTGACACTTTATTTTAGCATACTTACTAGCTTACTATTAAAACGCATACTGCTAGAATTTAAGAAGCATTTAAGTGCATATTAATGCCTTATTCTGCATCCAGAAGTGATACCAAAAAAAAAAAAAATTGACGATATGCTGGAACTTTATCAAACATATTTTTCATTAAATAATTATAAATACATATTAAAAAAGTTTTAATATACTACTATTGTATTTTTTTAGCACATTCACACCAGATCTCAAAACAGCCACTTGTATATTATTGAAAAATGTTTAGATTCAAACTTCTGAAAGGATCTCACGTTGAGAAAAATAGAACTTCACTTAAGAACTAAGACATTCAAATGTTAATGAAAGACTCTTGAAAAGAGAAAGGAATCCTTTTCTTCGACTGTTCTTATGTACTGTAATCTTAGACGGCCTCTTGAGATTGAGCTAACCTTCCATTGTACAACCTTCAACAATGAGCCCAAATCTCTTTTTAAGGTCCAGTCGTGTTACTTATTAACTGAGTAATGACTTGCTGTAAAAACGCATTGTCTCAAATACTATGAAAAGACTCGGAGGCAGAGGAGAGGAAGGAGGAGGCTGATTAATTTCAATAGGGCCCTTCCGAAAGAGAGAATTACCTTCATGGTGAAGAGGAGGGCTTCCCATTGGCCTTCTTATGCACTGCCAACCCCAGCCCTTCATTACAGCTGGCAACAGTGAGAAAAGAGAACAATCAGCCTGATACCCAATTCTGGAGGAAGAAAGGCTTTATTTTTCCACCCTAAACCTAGTGTGAAGTAACAGGGCTTTCAATGCCCTGGTTATTGCAGGGTGAGAGCTACACGGACACAATGAGATTTACTATCGTCAGTCACACAAGCCGTCAGAACCCTTTGCGGGCCCAATTAAAAGAAAATAGAAGATAATGGGGGATTGATTGGTGCTAATGGATTTATTCTTCAGCTAATGTGCCTCAATAACTGTTTTTTATAACCTCTTTCCATTCAAGTCTGGTTTTTGGTGAAACGCAACAGATGAGTTCTTTTGCATGTCATAAATCAAACATCATTGAGCTCATTGACTCTCTCCAAATCACTGTCCTTTGTGGTTGGGGCGCAATTCACTTTTGTTTCACTGGGATGTTGCATTAATACTTTCAAAATGGATCTAGAACCGCAACTTCCCCCTTGCTGCTCTCTGACCTACTAGAAGCAAAGCTAAATTAGACCTCACTGAAAGGTAGCAGATGTCTGCAGCGGTGGAAGCACCTATGAACTATTTGCACAATGTGTGTGTTGGATGGTAACGGTCATTACCGCTAGCCACAGGAAACATCAGCAGTCTGGATCACATAGGATAAGCATCCACATTTTTGCTTGGAACAGCATCAGTATTAACAATGGCATGCAATGACACGTTTATTAAAACGCTGGAAACTTGGCACGATGAGAAACAAGAACAATAAGTGTATCTCAGAGAACTGAAAGTCATGAAAATGAGCCACCTGCACTAGTAAGTGCTTTGAAGGACAAAGGGGAAGTATTTGCTTCTCATTAAATTCATTCCATGCACTACATCTGTCGATCCAGTTTTATTTAAAGGGATCATATGATGCGATTTCAAGTTTTCGTTCTCTTTGGAGTGTTGCAAGCTGTTGATCCCTAAAGCTGCAAAGACTAAAGTCACAAAGCCAAAGAGATATTCTTTATAAAGTTATGACTTGTCCACACCCCCTTAAAAAGCTCATTTAAATATGCCCCCACTTACATCACCCAATGTTAACACAAAAAAAGTAAGTGAAACTATCATTCTCGCTGTAGTCTTGCTGTCGGCGCCATGTTCTGGAGACACTTTGTTTTGCTGTGAAAGTGAAACTACTTTCTTTCTCCTTCCAAAAGAGGACACATCTAGAAATCAGTGGTTAAGTTGTATTTACAACACAGTTCCAACATTTTAGACTGTGTGCTGCACATTTTACGGAGGACTAATTCTTGAATCTGCAGAGCGGCTGGCTGTGCACAGGGCAATTCTAATTCTGCAAGGACAGTCTGGTACTTCTGACTCAAAACCTTTAAGTCATTTACATTGTCTCCTTAAAAGAACCTGCTAATTACTATTCAAACATAAATTTTGAGCTTTGAGCTGAGTTTTAGTCTAGTGCTTGTTGTTTTTCAATTCTCAGATCACAAATTCATAAATGGTCATGTTTATATGGCGCAATGAAACACAACGCAAAAAAGATAGTACTAAGTCTTTATAATCAGTAATTATGTACCTACTGGGTGCAACAAATGCCTTATTTGAAGGAACGGAAAGGATGTGACAAGTGGCCAGGTATGGTTTGCCATCCTAGGAATTTGTGCTCTGCATTTAACCCATCCAAGTGCACACACACAACAGTGAGAAGTGATCAACCACGCACACACACTGTGAACACACACCCTGTAATGGCTTTTATTGTTTTTGCGTCACATTATGGTTATGGTATGGTAATTTTGTCACACTCTTGAGGTATTCAGCCAATCACAATGCACTGGACAGCAGGTCAATCAGAACACACCTCAGCTGTTTTAGGAAGGCGTGGCTTAGAGAAGAAAAATAATGTACAGTATGTGGCAAGTAATTTTCTTTAAAAGCTTCAGAAATTAGCGATGAGTAAGTAAGTAGTAATGAAACGTGCTTAATTGGATGCAAGCTTAAGACAACTTTAATTTATTTCACTGTTTGATTTATTTTAGGATGTTTAGCTTTTAAACAATTTTGGGATTGTGATTCTAATTTTATGCAAATCTTTAAAAAAAAAAAAAAAGATAAACTTGAGATGAGATATAAATAAGAAATAAAGTAACGTTGTGAGATATAAAGTCACAATTACAAGAAACAATGTGACAATTGTTAGCAATAAAGTTTCATTGCAAGCAACTTAATCCTTTTTTGAAGAGGTGAATCAGGTCCCACACACACATATATCCATCCCCTCCTCCTTGCATCCTGAATCCTACTTTGAAACAATCCTCAATAAACCTGGTGAAGATTTACACTCCAGCGCACTTGAAAACCCTGGGCCGCCTCTGTGTTGCCTTACCCAGAGAGCTTAACCTGCAGACAATGACAACAATAACCACCAGACTTCCACCTATACCGCCGTCACAGAGGAAGGGATGGCCCTGCATTCACGCCGCTGTGAACTCTGTTTCTTATTCGAGAGCTCAAAGAGTGACTGGGCTCTCATCGCACCCCCAAAAACTCTCAGCACCTTCCCCCTCTAACGCCCATCAAGAGCTTTGCTGCCATTGTCCTATTGTCTCCCAAGTGATGGATTCAATAGGTCCATACTAGAGAAGAAAAGAGGCAGGGAAAGAAACTTTAGAAGAACGTTAGGCTTGATTGGCAAGTTAACTCTTCCACCTGTCAAAAGAGTATGGATAAACAGCAAGACTAGCTTTAAATGGGACGGTCCTGGAAGAGAGTAAGCAAGCTAAACAACAGATTCTTTAAAGAAAAGTAAAAATTGTTTAAAGGCTTTAAAATAAAGGATCCAAAAGGCGGAGAGTTATTCCAAAGCAGTATTACTAGATTGTCAAAGAAAAACTTTCATTGTACAGTTCTTCAAATAACCATTTATCCTCAAACTGTAGGGCATTTTAAAGTGCCCCTAATATGGTTTATGAAAGGTTCATATTTTGGTTTTGGGAGTCCCCAACAACAGGTTGACCTGCATGCATGGTAAAAAACCTACTCATTTTCTTGCAATATGCATTTTTTATTTTTACCTTTTTTGTTCAACGACTCCAAAACGATTCGTTTAACGATCTATTTTTCCAAACCCCTTCTTTACGTGATGCTAATCTATGGTGGATTGGTTCGATTTCATTCAAAGCAGTGTTTGAGAGCTTTTAACACTCCAAAAGTGGCACCTAGTGGCAAAAAATGAATATGCATTTTCATTTGTCCTTAAGAGTGATGGTTCATCAACACCAATGTTTCCAACAATGCCACAGTAAGGCTTAGAGAGCAGTCACAGCAGCCAACCTGAAGAGTCTTAATTTAATAAAAACATTAATTATAGTGATCATAATCATAATACTCTACTCTGCTGCATTCATCCCCACTGTGGACAAGCAGCATCAATTAGGGCACTTTCTTCAGCACTAGCTAATTGGTGAATACAGAAGTTAATATTTACCCTGGATAATGAATCCCAGTAGCAGTGGCGAGGTGGAGCACGGTCTGTGATTCTGTGCTAATTCTGTGGCTCCGAGTGCATTTGTCCTCCATTAGATGCTGTTGAAACATTAGGCCTCATTAGAGCTTAGAGACAAGTGTACTGAAGATGCGGCCAGAATAATAAGATTGCATTGCACTCTCTGGCTGCAATAAGCAATGGGCGCAAATTTGGTTTGGAGAAATGCCAGAAGCCACATTACTTTCCAATGCAATCTAGCTGATGAACACCCTACCTCACCCCATGGTGCAGCGAGAATTATAGTGACGCCATTTAAAGCAAGTCAGTACACTTGGTGACCATCTGAAGGCCGTATACAGGTACAGCCGTGTCTACAGAGCATTCAAAATGAAATTCCAGGTGATCGGCTTTTTAAAACAAAAATGTATAGAGCTGCCATTACAAGTCCATCTTCTCCAATTTATATTGCTTTTAAGAATAGATTACACTTTTATTTTACAGTATGTGTACTTACAGTGTACTTAAAGAAAACCAAGAAAGTACTGGTAGAGTATGGTAACTGCATGGGTTAAGGTTTAGCGGTACACTGTAAAAAAAAAAAAAAAAAAGAAAACGCTGGAGTTATTCAGCTGTTTTGC
>JAUMHR010000062.1:14134144-14148521 GCA_032361145.1 Enteromius fasciolatus | reverse complement strand
GATAGAATGAAAGAACGATAGATAGATAGATAGATAGACAGATTACATTTCAATAACTAATTTAAAATAAACAACAATATCTTGATTCTTATAAATTTGAAAACCTTCAGCAATTTGATGCTAAAGCAATAATAACACTTCACTGAGTGTTTTTAATATTGAAAATAACCTAATTCATACTGTATTTAAACATTTTATCTGAATCAAACACAAACCTGGCAAACAGCACAAGCAGCTCTAAAGTTTTCTCTGCATAACATGTTTTCTATTTAACACACTCTATTTAACTAACTCGATCGGATGAACCGTACAGACACCGTTTACTTCTCGTTATTTGTATTTTCAGAATAAACCCTATTCAAGTGTTTGTGTCTGCGGTCCACACCGAGCCATCTATCAGAGCTAAAGAGCTGTGAGAGGGGCACTGCACACAGACACCGCTGTGAGAATGGATTGAGGACTGTGGCCGAACAGAAGACATTAATCAGACACTGTATTCCCTGCCGGGGTAAGGAGAAGGCTGGTGAAAGCTTCCTTCAGCAGTACACACGAGCACGGGTCTGTACCACACAGGAAGCTCTCCATGGACCGCACTGAACATGTGAGGTATGAACTTGGACTGTGTTACTGTACAAGGTTTGGCAGGACCTTAGTATTTCAAAGCAAATAAAGTGAAAGGAGCAAAGAGGCTGCGAGAACAAGACAGAGACAGACAGTGTGTAATCTACTGTATGCGCTGCAGCTGAGAGCGCTAATTAACACACTCAAAACCACGGCCTTAAATAATAAAAACATGAATGTTAAATAATAATAATACTATTTAAAAAACATACTCAGGTCATTTGAAAGCTCTGTCCTTTTATTTTGTGAAACACGAAAGATATTAAAAAAGTAATTATTAAATTAAAGAGATATACATTTTACTGTTCAAAGAATGGTTAAATAATATACTAACATAATGTAACTGTACGTAGCAAATTTATATTTTTTTGCCTATTTTTTAATTATAATATTTTCAAATTAATCTGAAATAAGATTAATTTATTTTTTAATCCAAATAATTTTTGCAGCTTTTATTCAAAATAATACATTTAAATAGTCAATAATTAAAAGTCTTTAAAGACTATAGGCAAAAAGTCAGATCAATTTTTTTCCCTGAATAAGAGACTAAATTAATATCTGTATTTTTTTTCAATTTTTAAAGTTTTTCAAATATCTTTCAATATTTCAAATATTTATAGAATTTAATATAATGTGTGCGTGAAAATTACTTATCAATTATATTTTATTTCAGTTATTTTTGATTAATCTCCAATTAAATGCCAAATATCTTTCTGTACTTTTTATGAGAAACAAAATGAATAAAATGTGTGCTGTAAAACCAGATTTACTTGTATACAAAAATAAATAATATTAAAAGTAATAAACAAACAAACAAAAAACAAAACAAAAAAAGTTTAAGACAACATTTTAAATCTCTTATACTGTTCAAGACAAAACAATTGAAAAAAATAAAATAAAAATGTTTTCCCTTTCTCGTGCAGCACACTTGCCTCACACAGTGAGCAGGAACATTACAGTACTCATTTCTTAAATCTGTGTTTACAAAGACTCATTTTGAAAAAATGAACAGAACACATACTCAAACAAACACTTTCAGACCGCAACTGCCGCAAGTGTACTCTAAGAGCAATTGGATAGATCTGATTTGTGCATAGACAGACACTCACTAGAAAAAAAAAAGTCTAAGGATTTGTAGTTTGTTCATTTTGTCATTAAAATAGTTTTCAAGTAATCCAGGTACAGTATACACACAAACTACGGAAATCCAGGCCCAAATAAACATGCAGGCATTAAGACTCATGATGCTCTGGGAAAGGCATGGTAGTGACTTCCAAAATCTTTGTTTAAAGTCACACATTTTGAAAGCATGAAACTAAGGGGAACAAATACATACAAACCAAAAACTGCCCCAGGTGCACACCGATCCGGGACGATCTGATACACACCGACTGTGATGCATCCACACACTCAACATCTGGTTACTGAGACCTGACTATATGCTCTGTCCCGGGGCTGATCTGTCATTAGGGCCAAAGATGTAGTCGGTAAACACTCACAGATGAGTGGAAGAGTGTGTGTGTGTGTGTGTGTGTGTGTGAGGGGGAAACCCGATAGCCCTTCTGTAATCAGTCTTGTTAGCGTCCGTGAGCAGTAGCCCCCGTCTAACCTGCCCTCGGTCAAAAACACGGCAGTGACGGAAAGAAAGGACTTACTCTAAACCCAAAACAGATGGCTTTAATGGATGATTGTGTATCCTATTTGTGCCTGTGTGTATTAAATGTTTTGCCTAAGTTTCCGTACTTGAGTCCTCCATTTTCTGAGGGAATGCCCTGATAGGATCACAGCAAAGTCAGTGAATACAACATGCTTGATTTAGTACACTACTTGTCAAAAGTTCAAAGGGCTTTGTTTAGGTACAGTATCCATATTATATAGATAGCACTTAAAAACTGGTAAATTACCAGTTTCATTGTACCGGATTTACTCATACACTAAATAAAATAAGAAGATAATATTTAAAAACAAAGTAAACAAAATACATATTTCAAAATGTAAATTCATATTAAAAAGAAAGTATAGATATATAATAGTAGTAATTTAAACTAAATTATAAAAGCAAATAATACTTCAAAATGAACAAATATTGTACATTAAAGCTGATTTGCTGATATACTGAATAAAATAAATAATATAATATTTAAAAAGTATAATATTTATATATAATATAATATAATATTTAAAAATAGTGTATATTAAAAGCAATAATACTTAAAAATGAACAAATATTGTGTTTTGATTGATAAATAATAATACTATTAAACAGTAAAAAACAAAGGTTTAAAATAGTAAACATTACAAAATAGTAACAATAATACACTTCTAGATTTACTGATATACTAAATATAATAAACAATAAAAATATTAAAGGAGGAAACTAAATCTTAATAAATCTATATTTACTGTACATTCCTAAATACATATTTCCCCACCTCTGAGAAGTCCAAGCAAAGAAAGAAAGAGAAAGAAATAGAAATGGCAGCTTTGTTATTCATTCATTCATTCTCATTTACTCTGCTTTAAAGGTCCTGTAACATCTGCACCATAACACACACAGACTGGCCTCACAGGTTGCTGCACTGACTTGGGCCCAGCTGGAATCCAACAATAACATTAACAACACGTTTATGGCTAATCCTGCATGCCCTTTGATATCTGATAACACCCTCAGCTTGACTGAACGTGGATTAGAAGCCATCCGCTTCTACAGAGCACCGTTCTCCTTGTTGTGGGTCCGCTGTGACAGAACCCGGATCAAGCGAGCGGAACGCTGCTAGACACTCCTCAGCTGCCGTGACTGAGGCAGGAGAGAATGCGTAATTAAAGTGAAGCATCTCCTCTTTAAATGAAGCTCTGAGGAGCCTCAGTTTAATTACAGTTCTGTAGATAAGAACCGGCTGCTACACAAGAGAGCGGAGTGTTAACATAGTGATTCAGATGCAAAGAAAAAAAAAAGAGAGAAAATTAAAGAGTAGCATAATTAACTCAAGTATGTTCTGATGTATCTTAATAATGTATAAAAATACAAGGTAAAGAATCAAAACATGTTAAAACTTTAAAAGAATTATAAAGGGCCTTTGTTACTAACTATGTAAATTATATGCCTTTTCTAACTAGCGCATTTGAACAGGAAGCAGCCATGGTTTGCCCAGACAGAAACTATTTGAGCCAAAATAGTAAGTGACGGCACACCAGAACCAAATATTGCCCAATGGTTTGGTCATTTCCATTTCATTAACACCAACAAAAAAATTTGAAAGTACAAAATTAAGCAATAGCAATATTTGAAAAAAAAAAAAAATAATAATAACAAAATAAATAAATAAATAAAAATAAAATAAAATAAAATAAAATAAAAAATAAAATAATAATAATTACATTTAAGAAAATAATTAGATTTAAATTTAAAATAACGTATTATTATTATCATTGATATTTTTAATAATATTATAACATAATAAAAAATGTAATTAATTAATTAAACTAGGAGGATGACTCAAGAAAATAACCGGTTTCACAATGACTAGAAAACTATTCTGGTGGGTTGGACTAAAATGAGTTATCACAAGAGAAGATCATGACAACAAATCAAAACAAAACCAGAATGCGTGTGATATTACTGTTCTGAAGAAAAAGCATTATACCAAACAAGTATTACATACTTAAATGAACAGTATCATTTTTACTTTACCTAAAAATCAAGGGCACTTTCCCATTTTCTGTGAAGTCTGGCTACCACAAGACTGTTACAAAATCAATCTATCCTTAAGGGCTAACTTTGAAGATGAAAGACACTTAGTCTTGGGCCGTCTCTTAACTTAACCATTGGCTTGGGTTGCTGTAAAGGATTTGGCATCAGTACTAAGCCTGTGGTTTTTGGCATCCAGCACACGCCTGCATGTCTTTGGGGATGCGACAGAGGGAGTCGCTTGCGTAAAGGTGGGCCAAGCCCTTGCTAAGCGGGCCATATGCTGCCCCTCTCATGCCCAGCAATGGGTCAATGCATGCCAAAACTCACAAGCTGTACCAATTACACCACCCACCTCATCTTTGATACAGTGCCCATCAAAACGTTCATCTTTCTCCTACTATTTTCCTCGCATTCTCTCTCGCTCCTCTTGAAAATACATCTCTAACCACAGTTACAGCTTGTTCTCTTTTCCCCATCAATCTATTATCTGTGCATCCACAAGAGAGCTCTACTTTAGGCTTTTTAGACATCACTGGAACGTTTGCCCAAAACAAATATTAAAAAATAAAATAAAAAAAATCAGTTTGCTTTACAGTGCAGTGCAGTCTGTGAAGAGACTCAGAATGACTTGAATATTTAATTCATGAATATGAATTGAGGAAGAAAATAGAATACATAACTGCAAATCAGATTTGAATTCAATGAATGTGAAATTTACTTAATTCAAATAAATGTATTTAATTTTGATTTTGAACTATAAAAGCAAACTTTGTAAATTAAGCTAGAAATTTTGGCTAGAGAAGGTTTAAAAAAAATAGGCCTTATGGAGAGAGATAATGACAGATGTAATGATGGATATTTCCATAATCAGGTAGATAGATAGATGGATAGATAGATAGATACGGGGCACGAGGCTACATTGCGAACCGTCGAACCGTACGATGCATGCATGCACCGAACCGAGACAAGCGAACCGAACGGTTCGTTTTTTTTCATGAACCGTGCCACCCCTAATAGATAGATAGATAGATAGATAGATACACACAAACAGGTGTCATGGTGAATATCCTGTGGCATTACATACTTCACATTCAAATGCATAATGTGTTGAAGGGTTTACAGTGCTACATATATGAAACCTGTCTACAAATGCATAAAAGAGGGAGCAGACGACCCCCAAATTGACCTCTGACTTTCAAAGCTCAACTTTTCCACTTGGCTCTCATTGGTGTTTGCATTTCAGCATGCCGCAATACAGAAGATAGATGTATTTGCCTTAATCCAGAGACGATGATGGGGAATGAGGAGCTCCAAGGACAACAGCAGCCATGACAAGAGGCACTTCAAAAAGAGGTAATGAGTAACTGCAGGTCAGACTCTGAGAAATATGAGCAGAACGACTGCGAGAGCGCAAAAGAGACAATAATATTTGATCCTGAAGGGAGGCCCGACCCCCAAGTCTGACTCCTGCCAGCTTTGCGTCACGGTGAAATCCTTCCCCCTCTTCACATGCTTTCATTAAAGCATGAGAGCTCATTAATCAAAGCTCTCCTAAAGGAGAGAGGCTGAACTCTGGGGTGTGAGTGGCCTTCTGATGCTAGTGCCTCCATGCCCTAGTTGGACACACACACACACACACACACACACACACACTTACTAGTCTCTCATAGTTTTAACTAAACCACATTACATTGATTAACAGCTGAAACTGTCTGATCGACATGTAAAGCAACCGCAGTACGTTTGGTTTTTATGTGCCACCCTGGGGTGGGTTTTCCTGAAATAGAATATATCACAAAAATCATTTAAATAATGACATACTGTAGCATTTGCATGTCACCATTTTGATACATGATATACGCAATAACCTTTATTAAAAAAAAATCTAATTCGATGCACACATTTGTCATAACGCCAGAAGATTCAATATTTTTCCTTAGGAAAATCAACATTTCTATCTGTATCTTTATCATCAAAGCATCGCTATAAATGAAAGAACAGACTGCGAGAGCGCCTGTGGACTCCACCAGCTGAGCTCTGAACTCTTCCAACCAATCAACGGATTCATCAGAAACCCCAATCAATCTCACACACAGAATAACAGAGGGAACATTTCTCATACCAGAGCCTCTGGCGTATGCAAGTCTGCTTCAGCCAGCATGACAGAGATGTTTGAATGATTGGTCATATCAAGTATTTAAAAGTTAAATATGCAGCAGATATGATTAATTTGGCAGAGAATCAAAAACAAAACACTGTTCACATTCAGCCTACAAGATGTGTCTCATGGCATATGATTTGTTATTGGTTTAAATTCAGTGGAAATTCACTCTAACCTATTCATCAACACTCTTTTGCAACATAGGCTTCTCTAAAGCAACATATCATACTACTTTCTATACAAAATGACACTTCTTTTTTATTAAATATCACTAAATCCAGAGGATTTACACAGTTTGTAGCTACGCTTCGGGATTTATATTTTGCTCTGAGTAGATGAATTATAATTTGAATGTAAATGTTATCCCATTTCTCATGTAAACTAGACTTCACAATGGAGTCTGTAACAACTCTCAATCAAAATACATAATACAGTAAGCAAGAAACCACTCATTTCTGTATAAAGCTGCAGTTTGGCCATGCAGCATAAAACCTATTAGTGTGAAAATAAACACTTTAACTATTTGACAATTTCATATTAAGCATAGGCCTACCTAATAATTCAACTCAAATGGGCCAAATGCTTTTGATGTGTTCTTGACATGAGTCAGTATATTTTGTTTTGTTTTTTATCAAAAAATGTGGTCTTGACCATATCTTTCCTTACACAGAACCTGATTTTGCTGAGTTTGGCGTGTCCCTGGGTCAAACAACATTGTGATTAGCCAATCAGATTTGAAGAACCAGTTTAGTTTGTGAAGTTTAAGCTTACAATCAGTGTTTGGTGCTTGTATATAAGTGTCAGTCATCTATCATTTCCTCTGCTTTTAGGCATTACTTATGGGTAGGGTTGGGTTTAGGTGTAGAGATATGGTCAAAACTAAAATTTTGGAATAAAATGTTGTTCCAGGGTCAACAAAACATGTTAACCCAGGAACACGTCGAACTCAACAAAATCAGAACATGCCTTTGCTTACCTTACCAGTGACTAATGCCTAAAATCACAAGAAATTATAGATGAATGACACTAATGTGCAAGCACCATACACTGATTGTAAGCCCTTCATAAAAACTGTAAACTGGTTCTTCTGCACCTTCATACAGCAAACTCAAGACTAAAATCGGGCATTGTCATCTTATCCATCAAAGATGACAAACAACCGAAAAATGTATCTTCTGTCAGTTAACTCCTAAAGCAATGAAACATTCATCATTTTTCGATTTTACTGCTTTTTTGGAACTAGTCTTCAGAATTAAAATTGATCTCAATGGTAGGGCAAACCTACACATTGCACATACAACAAACGTCAACCCAGCGCTACTTCGCTGAACATAAATACGAGCAGATTAATGTCCTTCGGATACGCAAAGTAGGAAGAGGGAGGAGAGTGGTAGACTTCAAGAGTGATGGGAGGGGTCAGAAGGGTCCATCAACCGCTGATGAAGTCACACCACATCAGTCAGGCCCACCCCAGCCCCCATAATCGCCCACAAACATATGTT
The DNA here is from genome assembly GCA_032361145.1 of Enteromius fasciolatus. Taxonomy (NCBI): domain Eukaryota; kingdom Metazoa; phylum Chordata; class Actinopteri; order Cypriniformes; family Cyprinidae; genus Enteromius; species Enteromius fasciolatus. The sequence goes on along the minus strand of JAUMHR010000062.1, from coordinate 14,140,546 downwards.
TCACAGCCTATTTCCTTAGATCGCTATTACTCAAACCCAACCATCACTCTGGTGCTACTATAAGAGCGGTGACTCACTGGAATTATTGACCTATCTTGACATGCCTCAGAATATTGTAAACATCACGTCGTAGGGGTTTTATTTTCTTAATTACAATATGCGTATATACATGTCATAGACGTCTAAAGGAAAGTTCAGGAGCGGCACGTTCTTAAAAACCAACCAATCAAATTGCTGAGGGTGTATAAACAAAATGCATAACTCACTCCTCTCTGCAGTTCTTCTGGCAGCTTCACTTTCCGTAGTTTGTTTCGGAGATGAACTCTGAGCTTATGTGGCGTCCCGTATTTGAATCCTTGGGGACAGAAAGCCAGATGTGTTTATTCTTTTCCATTGCTTTTATAGACTATATATGTGAACTTTTAAAATAAAATATTCATATCAATCATTCTGCAAAGTTTAACGTGGTCATACAACACAGACACGCTAAAGCAAATACTTTGAAATGCACTTTGATATCTCTTATAAATCTCTTATTTTTCCCCAAACTAAAATTCATAAGGAAAAACTACTTCATCTATTTACTAACCACAAAAAGAAACAGTGAGCTGCTTCATGTCAAGCTCACGACAAGAGTTACGATGGGGCAGATATAACCCGCTGAGAGCAGTGCGGTTCATGCCAGCCTGACAATTCCACGAAACACAGGAAAGAGTTCCACATTCCGCTTTTGGAATTGACTGGAGATTCTGTTTCCATCCTTTGAGTTCTCTCGCCATTAAATTTGGAGACGGAAATAAATTCCAGAAGTGTTTTGAGGGTGGAGTATGAAAACTAAAACAAGAAGAATAGTCACTGACTCGTTTTAATGACTTTTGTGTGTTGATGCAGACATGAAGTCTTGGTCCATGAAATGGACCATTGTTGGTTAATCTGGCGCCTCCTCCATTCTTCGGATAATCTAAGCGACAATAATGTACAAAGTCATACATCAAAACACATTTTTTTCAACATTCAGATGATCATAGCAGTTCCTAAGGTGGTCTGTTCTAATGAGTCTGTTATCATTAATGTTTATTACCTGTATAGGAACCCCAGGAAGTCCAAAGATGAGTTTTATTTTCTTATCATTCTCTCACAGTGGTGGTCGATTTAATGAGATATTCAGATTACATCTGGCCCTCAAAGACACAAACTAATTGCACTGTCAAAGGACTAACTGCCTTGATCTGTGGACGGAGCGTAAGAAACTGAATGCTGAAATACATTATAGGATGATAATCAAAGTCTTATTTGAAATCTTTTCATGCTTATAATTTCTTAAAATGTCACACAAACAATGAAACTATCCAACCAACCAGCAATTAGCGTAAACAGCATAAACTTTAAACAACAAGACACAAATAGAAATGTTCTAGTTTCTTGTGACTGTCATTATATATTAATATTTATTTAATTGAAAGTACAGTAAATAACGTATGTAAAACCACTTTTAAAATATATTAAATATATAATATATTAAGTATATATGCTTTCAAATTATTAATCGCATTCAAAATAAAGTTTTTGTTTACATAATATATGTGTGTACTGTATATATATATATATACACATACACACAATATATACATAAAAAATACTTATAAATATATTTATATTCATATAATTTATATTATAAATATATTTGTATTAAATAAATACATGCATCTATGTGCATTTACATAATATATAAATAATAAATATACACATTACACTCATATGTAAAAAATAAATTAATTAATTAAAAAAAAAAAAATTTTACCTTGGATGCGCTTTATTACAAGTAATCATGTAACAACACTAATTTTAAAATGTAATTTATTACTATGATGACCGTTAATTATTTCAGTCTTACACAATCCTTCACAAATCATGCTGATCTGGTTAAAATAGAAAATTCAGTTTGCAACAGAACTTATCGTAACAGTGTAAAAATCTTTATCTCTTTAAAATTATTTTCTAATCAATTTAATGCATCCTTCCTGAATTAAAAGACTAATTAAAAAAAAATAATAATCTCACTAATCCCAAACCCAAATTTACAATGAGTAGTACATATACACATTGGTTGCATTCATCTTCATGTTGAACTACACTTAAATGAACCTACCAGTAAGACATGCCAACTGATTCTTTTCTTGATTTCCACTCAGTTTTCCTCCACTAGAAAGAAACAGAGAAAAGAACATTTTGGAATTACTTTGAAGATTAAGATGCTGTCTTCGAGAGCATCCATCTTTGGCTTCGCTCGACAAGCCCATCCTAAACGAATGTGAACGCACACTCTCAGCCCAAATGAGTGCACCCCACACCAAAGAGAGCCGTCTGTTGTAATGATGTGCTCTGCTCTGTAAATTAGCTGAGCTGGTTTAAAATATGAAGTCTGTGAACCATCAGCACTGCAAATGACCATGAGTGTTGACTCCCCATAATCTGTCTCTATTAAACTCTCTCCCAACACGCTTTGAAGTACTATGGTGAGGAGAGAGCGTATGTGTGCGTGTGATCACGTATGTCGGCTTCACGTCAAATAACATCAAAGTTACTTAACAGGAAATGCAGTCTGGTACTAATTCATTTATTTGACAGTATACCGACTGACCGGAGGGAGCTCAAAATGTAATGGTCTATTTCACACAAATTGCAATGACCTGTGTGTCATTAAAAGGCCACAGTAGGTGTTTTGAGGACCTGAGTGTTTCACTTAGAACAGGTAGAAAGCATTCATTCGCAAGTGCCAAAAATGCTCCAGAGACAGTTGCTTCGCATATATCCTTGCTGCTCAGCAAGCAAAAAGTAGAAATGCAGATATTCATGATAGACCACGGTCGAATACGTTGAAAAAATGACTTCTAGTGAAATATAAAATATAATTAAAGAGAGATAAATTTAGCTGAAAAGCAAAACTGCGTATTAGATTTATTTTTTCAGATTCTGTCTTCACTGTGTGTTTATGTCTCAAGTTTAGACTTAAAACAATTGAAAATGCACTCAAGATTTCTGAAAGTGCTGCTTCTCAAGTCTTTTTTAAGGATTTTAACTGATTTGACCCCCAAAAAAATAATTACGAATAAATAACCTTATTTCATGCAATGAAAAGTACATCTGCTAAAAGTTCAACTTTCCGGAGAGCACTAGCATGTAGAAGTTCTCAAAGTTAAAGTTCATGGCCTACATTTCTCATCAATAAAGCCTCCGTTTTGATTTCACAGGTCATTAACAATCTTTCTGGGAAACCAAATGGAATGCTTCAGAGAAACTGAACCTATATAAAGCGTTTTATAAATTACTTCAGATAAAAGGATCATCTGAATGACAAACGAGTAACTAGTCTTCTGAAATTGAATATCGTATAATTTTTGGCTAGAGTCTTCAACAGATTTAAGTCCTATCCAAAAAAATCCCTGAAGGATATCATAATTTATATTTATCATGCCTAAGAATTCCGGATCACTTTTAATTCTCATTTTCCGTCTCATTTAGATTGACAACACACAGAGAAGAAAGATGACGCCCATATCAATATCCATCAGCTGGCTAAAATGAATCAAAATCAGCACAGGATTCCTAACCGGAGAAGATACAGCAGTCCAGCAGGTGTGAGGATCCCATCAACCAGCATCCCAGACGAACTTCCCCCCTTTGGGAGAATCTGGAATGGCAAGAATTTACCGTTAGTGTAAAGAGTATAAGGTTCTGAAATGATCCATTGTGTATGAGCACCTAGTCTCATGTGCACGAGGAAGCATAACTCAAAGAAGACACATGCCCTTGACATTGTCTGGTCATCCATTCCTTTTCCTATAGATCATTCCATTTATGATTCTTCCCGCTCACAAACAGGCATTCATAAAAGCAGCCTAATGTCAAAGACAGACAGCAAGACAGACGGCGAGTCTGTCCACATCCTCCCTCATTGGTCACAGATCGGAGATGGATTAATGTGATAGCAGAATAAATCGGTTTAAAGAAGAGTAATGTTATACTGTGTCATTTGTTGTGAGTTATTACCGGTGTCAAGTTGCAGCAACTGGACAGTTACGATACTTGATTTGCATGAATAAAACCTAGTGTTTTTTATCATGGTACATTTGGAATATGACAAAAATATAGTGCGTGATGACATGACTTACTGCTGTGGCACAGTGTCTCAAATGCCCAGTAAAACTTTTTCTACATCTAGAACATTATGTACGAGCGATTTCAGAATTGAACGGGAAAATTAAGAATTGAAGAATGGACAATATTAAGATAAGAGTATGACGGAGGCTGCACAGATGCGCACAGCCTGGTGCAAATGAGGCAAAGAATGGGGAAATTGTCCTTGTATTTTCTTTATTAGGCTGATAGGTAGCAGGCCACACTGCCTCGGGAAAACGTGCAAAACCGAGAGCAGGAGTTTCCATTAGACGCTCCTCACGCACACATGAGTGTTTTCAAACCAAGCATCTCATTTTCTATCGCCGTTCTGAGCCCTGTTAAAACCCACATTGCCCTCATAGCACAAACACAAACATTGTCAAGCCCTCAGAGAGCTCCGGGGGAAAAAGCCAAAGTCATTACATCTACAATCTATATCTTTTTGAAGCGTAGCACTCACAGTAATCTGAGGAAAAACTACATAGGGAGCACCGGCTCAGAGCTCTCTAACCCAAACAAAAAAGAGATGAATGTGAAGTGAACGGGTGAGGAGAGAAGAAGGAAAAGCTCTGCCGGTTGAGATTACATCATTCCATTGAGATGTAGAGATTAAATTGTGGTTTGGATCTGAAGTCTTGAGACCACAGTGTTAGACTGCTGAAACCAGGAATATTTTTGGTGGTTTGTGCCCGTTTTTTAGGATAAAATGCTCTTTTTTTTAAAACAAAGTGGTAGGCTGTCTGATTTTGTCTCCATTGTAAGGTCCAAATGGCTCTATAAAGACCACAAAGCACAAAAATTCAAGTTAAAAATGTATGGAATATAAAAATGGAAATGACTGCGTAAACAATCCAAATTAATTTAAATATATTACGTTCTTTTGAAAAATTAAAAAAACTTCATAAATAATAATAGTAATAATGGAAATTGTTAAACATATTTTCGATATATATTTTCTCTATAGATAGATAATTACACACACACACACACAAATATATTTAATACAGATGTGCATTCTCTTTCTCCATGCCTGTCCTTTTCTTCCTCACTCCTCATCCTCTACACTTGTCTTTTTCACTGGCTGGAGGAAAGCAATGCTTGTTAAAGTGATGCTGACCTTTTGATATTGACTAATATGAAGAGAATGTCAATCAAACATCTCTTTTCACCTAAAATAGTACCACACCAAGACTGAGACATTACTGTAAATCATACAGATTTATCTTACCAGACAGCAAGATTATTACTTTATGCAAGTTGGCTGACATTTTTAAACAGAGAGCAATTTCAAGGGAACGGATATGAAGTGCTTTTTAGAGATGAGGAGTGATTAATCAATGTTTAGGACTCTCATAAACGGTACCACTCACATAAAGTTTCACTCCCATTCCTTCTCTCTTCAAATCTAGCTCTATGGTGTTAACTCTGAAGAAAATAACTTGATTTTTAGCTCTCGTTCTCTCTGAACAAATGATGTACTCCATCCACACTCTCTATCCCGAGGCCACTGTTTCCTGCTGCCCTTATCTTCCTGATAAGCCTGGTTGCTGCTGGAAATCTGGCATGAGGAGAGAGAAAGGGAGCGAGAGAGTCTTATCTGACTTCTACTGGTACTCTGGATGAAACAAGGCCAGGCAGGTGGCTTTCCATTGGGTGGGAGTTTCTCCGGAGGCCTCTAGGAGTTTGGAACCTTCTCCAGATTACAGTGTGAGTCTCACTCAAGGTCATTTTTGACTATGATGAAAGCAAACATGGCTTAATATTTCCAGTTAGACACTGGAAATGTAAGTTCGAAAATACATTATCCTAAAAGTTTTGCTATGGACATGAATGACACAATAAACTTATTTTTAAATGTAAATAACCTTACCGTTTGGATGGTGGATATTTTGTGATATTTAGGAATCACGGTAACACTTTAGAATAACTATTCACTATGACTTTACCCCTTAATAAATTCTTAATTTGCTCCTTATTAATAGTTAATTAGGTTAAGTTGAGGTATTGGGTTGGAGTAAAGATGTAGAATAAGGTAATGTAAAATAAGGTATTAATATGTGCTTAATTAGCAATACTAAATGGCTAATATGCATGCTAATAAGCAACTAATAGGTATAACCGGAAAATAAAGTGTCACGGGAATATCATAGAGACCTGGAGGTGCAAGTATCACACAAATATTTAGGACTGGGAACAGAAAAGTAATGTGACAGGAAGTGACAT
>JAUMHR010000062.1:14109115-14125177 GCA_032361145.1 Enteromius fasciolatus | reverse complement strand
CGTCCACATATGGAAAACGCAATTGCAAATGCAATTTGCAATTCCTTTTGAAAAAAGTCCGGGATATCATTCCATAGGTATCAGTGGTTCAACCTTAATGCTAAAAAACCAAAACAAGACTCAGAACCCAGATGCGCTACACCTTGATTGCAAGCAGATTACAAGAGCATTCATCGACTGACACAGAAGAGAAGAAATTGTTGTATAAGGTCATTACTTGCATTTTCTTTGTGCACAAAAAGTATTCTCATAGCATCATACATTTACAGTTGAACCACTGCTGTCACATGGAAATTTTAAAAATGCCCTTATCACCTTTCTGGGCCTTGAACATGGAAGTTGCTTGAGATAGCCCCTGTAGAAGCATCGTTAAGAAGCCATTCAGCTTTTGTTACAAACACTGCCATGTTTTACATGTTTTAAAATGCACAAGCTGGACCAATTTATAAATCTTATTCTATATTTTTAATGCTCATTTGGAATATACCATTGAAAACAATGGACATTTCAATTGGTCCCTATTCTAATATATAAGAGCTGTACTTGACTCCTGCTTACATACAGTTCAACGCTCTAGCTGCTCGAAGGTGTTTGAAAGATGGTCACAGAGTGAGCTGACTTGGCTTAAAGGGTCTTTAGGGTAGAAGACTCCATTAGACATGAAGACATGGCTACAACCAGGCAACAGCTTGCTTATTTGTCCTTCTGTACATGAAAAAAATGGAGGGGGAGTGATTGTGTGGCCATTTTCCATGCTGTTAAGGCTTTTGTATCATTATTGTCTACGCTCATGTGTTTTGCTGTTCACTGAAGCTTGTAAGCCCCAAAGACGTTAAATACAAGGCATGTATTTAATGTCTTCGGGTATTACGCTCTTATCAAGCCGGATATGGAGACACATTAAAGGGAAATATTTTAACTGCTCTTTAAATCCGGAGGATCAACAACCATATGTGAAGTCCACTAATCTTATTTGAAAAGGCCTGAAGCATCGAGAGCGACAGTATGGTTTGTATTAGCCAACTGAAACCGATTTACCAAACGCTCCAGCCAAATGTACGGGAGATTAGGGAAAAAGAAAGAAATGGGATTCACGGATGGGATGCAGGCTACGGTTTTGACAAATCCAGGGAAGCCACGCTCTGTGTATTAAACGTGCATATATTTGCACATGTTCGGTTTAGCGCTACAATCTGGCGTAAAGTAAATACAAAGCATTGTAAAAGCATTGTAAAACGTAACTAAAGGAAGTTTTTTTAGCGCAATCTTCATACTGGGAGAAACATTGAGAATGAATTAAACAAACGTAATTTATTACAGACTGCCAGCCTTCTCTTCCGAACCAACTGGAAAAACCGCGCACAAAATGGAAAAGCTTAAGTGATGTCAAAACATCTAAATGAAGTGCCCTATGAGTCTACTGACAGTAATGTGATCGTAAACCAAACTTTGGTAGAATTAAAGATCTCTGATATTTATAGTGAATCTGAGGATTGCGCAGCGGTGTTTAGACTTCCCATGTGGAGGAATGGAAAATCCTAGTAGGATAAGTGTGCCTTTTGTGTGCTGCTCTTTCAGACATGAAAGGGACTCCAGGGATTCCGCTCTAGATTCAGCAATATTGAGCATCTGCGAGCATGAAACCACAGAAAAAAAATCTTTGTGTTGACAAGACTTATTTAACATGAAGGATGGAGTCCACTTGCAAGCGCGTATCGGCACAGCGAAGAATTTACTTATGCAGAGTCGATACAGGGGTAATGAAAGCAACATTAGATTCAAAGCGTTTGGGTAAAATGGCAGAGTTTTGTCAAAAAATCTGAATTTAAAGCGTAATGCACAAAATCGCTTATTATAGTTAATATACAAAAGGTTGACCGCTTCGCTGATCAAATTACATATCCGATAGCACAAATGCCCAGATAAGTGATTCTCAACTGGTTTGTTTTCAGATTTTACCTTTGACATCAAACATTGTGTAAAAAGCTATAAATGTTGTTAAAAAAGTGTATTGCTTTTTTTATTACAATTACTTTATTGCAATTTAAAATAACTTAGAAATTAGATTAACTATAATATGTAAAATTACAATATATATTGAATTGAATTTAATATAAAATGTATTATTTTAATCTATTTTAAAATTCCTTTTTTATGGCAAATTTATTTATATTTAATATTTTTAAGGAACCAGTAATAATGGGGAAATATATATATATATATATATATATATATATATATATGCATGTGTACTGTGTATATTTATTATGGATATACATACACACACATGCATGTATATATTTCAGAGCAATTTTCAAATTATATACTGTATGTGTGTGTCTTATATATACATAATAAACATGCACAGAACACACACATATATTAAATAGAAATGATTAATCATTTGACAGCACTTACAGTATATATATATAATATATCATATTGCAAGTAACAATAATGCCAATAAAGGGCCAAAATATACACAAAATAATTTTCTAATAATAAAAAAGTCTCTTGAATTTCCACCACGGCTTTTGAGGTCAACAATTTTGTTGTCACAACTCACTAGATAAAAACCTCATAGATTAACTCAATGTATTAATAATAATTATTTATTGATTTTGTGTGAATTATTTAATTTAATAATTGACACAAAGAGAATCTGCCATGCTGTTAATTCTACACAGTTAGAAACTATATGCATGGGTTTGCATTGAAAACTAGCCTCATTATGTGAAATATTCCAGAATTGAGACATAAAGAACAGTGGAAAGAAGCCTTGGGCTTGGAAGCTTTGGCTATATCATTGCAAATTTCAATATATCATATTATACAGACATTTATGGCAGTATTAATCATGGATAACTATTAGAACAGAACGTCCATACATCCGGCATTCCAGAAAAGGTCTCCATGCCGTTTTCATGGGATGTGTACATTCATGGGCATCAGTGAACCATCCATCACTGGAGCACAGGGAATGAATGAAACATGACAAACAACTGAAAGAGGAACTACGGTGAGAGCAGAAGTATGCCAATAGCAATGTGTGGATTCGATTGAGGAAGTGATTCTGGGACACAGTTTAGCAGTGAGGAAGATGTACAGTAGAGGTTCAGTAAAAACCGTAGAGCCAGGCCAGCTGGTGCTGCTGTTTCGAAGCGAGACCAGAACGATGAAGGGGGAAACTAACTCATGAGACAGAAACCGGGCAGTTGTTTAAGACATTACAGAGGAAGACACTAAGAATGGAGGGATGAACTTGAATTAAAGCATGACACTTCATGACACTTGTTTTTTCCATCATCTTAGCACTAGGAGAGAAAAATGAACCTTTGTGTATTCAGAAAAAAACTTTCAGCCATTAAAATCCAAATAAACATGGATTTAAAGGAGGCATGTCTTAAATTTAGCTGATGCTTTCAGTACATGGTCTGTTGGTTCCTGCAGGCGTATTAAATAATGAAAAGTGCTGAGAACCGAATATTGGCTCCGCGATTAAGCGGAAAACATAATTTCTCAGCCAAAACATTTTGGCCTTTCCCAGAGTTCATGCCTTTCTATCACTTCTACTGAGAATCTGAATTGCTTGCTCAAGAAAAAGACAAAAAATAAAGACATTCAGAGATAGTACTTAACCTGCATGCTGTGTTCTGGTTCATTTGACTCCTGAAATAACTTTTTCCCTTGAAAATGCCAGTTTATGTTATCACTGGACTAAAACTCCTCCCTAAAAAATGTGATTGTTGATTGAATCACCCACATAGTTACACTTGTGGTTCAAGTTAAAAATGCCTGGCTGATTGATTACTAGCACTACTCTGTATTTTTACCAGATGTTGGATTCAAACCTTTTATCAATGTGCTTTATTTAAATGAGCACATTTGTATGTATTTTTAACTGATCGCACTATTTGAACCTCGGTTATTCAGTGAGTATTGCTAAAATATTCCACAAATAATGCTTAAGGTGCATAATCGGTTCGATCAGTTTTGCAAAGAAATTCAAAAGCTGCACTAATCGAAAGATAATATGATGGCAAAAGATACATCATAATGACATTAAAATGAAAATGTGGCCAGTGATTTTGGACCAGGAACACCAAATAAGGTTCCTGAAATGTTCAGCTTTAAGGTCAACTCTTATTACAACTTGAGTCTTCTTTTGGTCATTGATTTTTATCTTACAGAAAAAAATAAAATAATATATATATAAAAATATGTATATCTTTTATGCTTACATATCCCACAACCCCCGTCTGCCTGCTCTTTGCTGACCAGTGTCCATCAGGAGATGCTGACCCCTGACCTTTGTCTGCTCTGGTGGTCAGTGTTGAGGCCGTTGAGAGGCCATTGTTAGGTCCTCTGGAGGAGGCAGGGCTTTGTGTGTCTGGGACATGACTGATGCTGCGTGACCCCTGCAGTGGTTGACTGTGTACCCTGATGCCGGGCAGCTTCTGTAATTAGCCAGGATTAGTCCCCTGACAGCCCAAAGTCACAGCCCTCCCACGCTCCGAACATCTTAGAGGAACTGCAGGGGCTGGGCTTCATGATTTACACTTTTTATGTTGGTTCTGGGTGTAAGGGTATGCACAGGAAGAAGGGATGAAAATGCTCAAGTGTGTTAATTTTGCTAAGCCATCATTATATCAATTACCGCTCTGAAAGCTAAAACAAGCTAAAAAAAATAAAAACAATTGGTCCATTAAACTAAAGTCAATTTAAAAAATAATAAATAAAAGTAAAATAAAAGTAAATAGTAAATAATAAAAAAAATGAAAAATTAAATTAAGTGAAATGAATCATCAGAATGAACACTAACTTCCTCTTCCTCTGAGATTCTGTGGTACTTGGGTCCATCTTTCCTCTCCTCATCTCTTCTATCCATTAGGCAGTTTTCCCAGAGTGTCAGAAGAGTGGCATCAAGCTGTCCTCTCTCCTTCTAGGTTTTTCTCTGGAGAGCTCTTCACGGAGTTCGCACCACCCAGGCAGGGCTGTGAACTGATGAAGTGGGAAACATATTCAGCATATGGTGTTTTAGATGAGACACAGTCATCACAGCTACTGGAGTTACCTCAGGGCATGAACACTTATTCTTCCATATGTTGCTCAATTTTAAGCTTGTTCTTATTTATTTTGCTGTAATTTTAATGTTTTTAGAAAATGTAAGAAATACACTGCAAAACAAATCTGCTATAATGCTATAAAACACTCTAGAAAAGTAAAGGGGATAATTTACACAAAAAAGAAAATTCTGTGATTAATTAATTACTCATCCTCTTGTCGTTACAAAAAAAAAACTTTGTTCATCGTCTGAACACAAATTAAGATATTTTAGATGAAGTCTGAGAGCTTTCTGACCGTACATACAGTATAGACAGCAATGCAACTGAAACGCGAAGAAAAAAAAAAGTCTTAATTCAACTACTTTTTATATTGCTTCACAGCAGCCTGGTTATTGTCAATGTTATTAATACATTTAATGTGCCCTGCCTAAAAACATATGAAATCGGTCTTACTTACAATTACATTTTCTCTTTTAAGTCCTATAAAACTAGAAAAATGTTTAATCAGCTCAAAAAGACTTAAACAAACCAGATTTTTTTAAATATTGTGGTTGGTAGCTCTTTTTATAAAACATTTTTTCAACCAAACGTACCTTCTCTCTCTCTCTCTCTCTCTCCATATATATATATATATAAATATTCAATCACTGTTTCTGATCAGAGGTTTGCTATGATTTGGCTGTTTGGGATTTTAATGATTTATTGACTGCGGCTTGTGGTTTCTGGCCAGAACAGATCAACAGCTTAGCCAAAGATCAACAGTTGGTCGTCTAATCAGTTCCGCTACAAACTTCTTCTGTCCAACTGCATGTGGTTAATATGACTTCAGTAAACAATCCCAATGAATCTCAACAGAAAAGATCTCAAATCCGGACGTCAAAGAATTAACTTCCAGTGGGAAAACCCATTTTGCAGGGATGCCAAATCGGAGAAAGATTATATTGATTATTAAACCAGTTCTCCACATGAACAATGCATGTTCTGCAGATGGATGGTTTGTATCATGTGACCCAAACATGTCAAGGTGATTCCTATACAATAGCACTATACATCCAAACAGAAGCTGTCATGTGTGATGCTGACAGGCCGTTCAGACCCCTTGAGCTCCTGAAGAATGATTATGCAAATGCAGGCATTCTCCACACACGCCTCTTCTTGTGCCATTGTTTTTGTCTTATATGCAAATTATAAATAATCTATTGATCAGTCATTTACCCTTCAAGCTGTTCGGGGGCTGATGGGGCACGCAGGGCACGAGTCTCACCGCCCCTTGAGGTCAGGATGGGCACTGATATCAGATATCGGGTAAGCTGTGCAGCAACAACATGTGTAACAAGTCCGCACATGTTCGTAAGTGGGTGACTGAGCGTATGATTGTAAGCGAGCATGAAGAGAGTGAGAGTGTGTTTGCGTTAGACCATGCAGAGAACAGACTGTCTCACAAACAGCAGGGCTTCTGTTGGGAATTGATCAGTTAACACCAATAAACCCGGCAGGACTCCAGAGACGGTGAGCAGCTAGACTGGAGACAGACTGAAAACGTCTCCACAAAGTTTATTCAACCTGCCTCACCTGTCTCAACCCAATCTGTTAATGTCTTCTTAAACTGTAAAGAAAATTCTGTATTTTCCAATATAAGACTGAATGCAACCCAAAGGGAATGTATTTGTAGAGGTGTCAGCTGATTAAAATGTAAACTCAACATGAACTAAGAATGAACAAGACTTTTACAGCATTTATTACTCTTAGTTAATGCTAATTCATAATTTACTAATGCATAATGCACAAGTTGTGTTTGTTAACATTAGTTAATGCACTGAGCTAACACTGAATGATTGCATTTTTATTAAATATCAATAAATATCAATACTTGCTTAAAAATAATCTTTAACATTAACATTAAATTGACAGCATTATTAATTTTTTTTATATATATAAAAATCCTAAATATTTATTCCTAAATTTCACTAGAATTTATTTTAAATTCTAAACATTACAGGTTTTTTTTATTATGATTTACTGACATTAATAAATGGCATGAGTTATTAGAATAAGCTGCCTCCCAAAACATTTCTTAAGACATGTTTATTAGTTTGGCTAAAATTATTATTTCATCCAATATAGTTTGTCTACGAATGTATTTTTAATACATTACATCAGTACATTAGTAACTTGGAAACATACATTCTAACTGTAAACTGTATTGAAATAAATTGCTAATAGATACCGCCTAAGAAGGTTGCAGGCTATGAAGGCTGCAGACTACAGATGTGCAGTACTTTGTAATTGTGGACGTCAAGCATATCATACTAGATTAGAATGGTGATTCGGTTTACATTAATGGAATAATTGATTTCCATGTGAGCTGGTCATTTATGAGACAGAGAACATGATTTCCCCTGTCATAGTGTCATGCTATTACAAATAACAATCTGAGAAATCACAGAGCAAATTTCATGCGTTTTTCAACAAATAGAAAAAAGTCAATTACATGCAAATAAGCACAGCGGAAAACACGCCCTCCTGCTCACAAGAGCACATATCACAAATGAGAACCATCTGACCTCAGACAGCCCCATCGCTGGGGAGAAGGCCCGAGTTTTGTCATAAATGCCTCCTCCGTCTTAAGGGGCCCTGAAAAAACAAAAGGTCTCAAATGACTTTCATACGGCTGTGAAATTAAGTCTCATGGAAATCAAAAAGAGATGAAAAGAGGACACGCTAAAACAACCAGCTCCCCTTGCAATCATTTGGAAATGAGTGAAATCACATGAACAGATGGTGAGAAGGACTACAGACATGCCATGACTGGGTCTGTATTAGAGTCCTACACTATATGATCTTTTGTAGGGACTCTTAAAATGAATAAAAATTAGTGGTGTTTATTAGGACCACCATGGCTTTTACTGTTACAATCTGGAAATTTTGCCTTGACCGATATGCATCCATGCAGAAAGCCCTACTAGCAACTCTTTGCAACTGCATAGAAATCACCCCAAAAAATTGTGCTGGGCAATGAATGATCGCATTTAAAATTAAATTATATATATATATATATATATATTTTTTTTTTTTTTCTCCACTACTCACATTTAAACCTAATGACCTATTATCTTACATACTGTACAACTGCTAGACTCACAAAAGTTCTTTGTTATCCCAAGGTCTTCTGACTCTGAATGTGGAACACTCAAACATTTTACCAAAACAAACCGCTCAGTTTGTTGCTAACCCATCCTCCCTGACTGCTTCTCATGAATCCAGAGAAGACAACATTATCTCCAAGGCCAGTGGGAGTTAAAACACGGAAAGAATGTCTTTGAAAAACATGGAAGAGAGGACAGTGTGAGAGGAGAGAGAAAGCTGGTGTCTCTGCACCTGTTGTCACACACTGCTGGGGTCCAGACCGATCGCTGGACAGCCCTGGCCAATAGCTGAGGGGGGCTGGGAATGCCAGTGGAATTCTAAACCTTAAATGACAGCTATGGCTGGGTCAACACCCCTCACGTTACTGACAGCAGGAGTGTGTGTGTGAGAGAGAGAGTTTCACCTTGTTCATAGAGGTGGCCCAGGGTTGAGGTAATGTTTGTGGCATGTCAAATATTAGCTTAGCTGTTAAAGTCATTAGCGGTGATTTCATTTAGCCACCTGTTATGTTGTTACACAGCTCTACCAGTGTGGAGAGACTGCAACCCAGTGTCCTTCTTAACAAAACACAAACAAAATCTTTAGTTTTATCAGTTCAGAGGTTGTTGCTAAAGTCTTTTTGGTTTCTTCTACTCTGTTTATGCTGTTTCTACGATATTATTATCAATAACACACAACCGAGTATCTCATAATCCAATTTACTGCTCTCTCAAATTTGTCCACTTCAATGAAATAAAAAGAGCACTTTGCTAGGCAAGGTAAATAATATTATATAGATTACAGTTTAAAACTAGATTTTAAAAAATTTGTAAAAATATGTGATGAAATTTTGCATACAGTACCTGCCTATACAAAATTATTTGGCAATAAAAAAAAATCCATTAACGAGCACATTCATAAAGCAGAAGTTTGTTTCCTCAAGTTGCACAAACAGGATTGAACAATGACCATTACTGCACACTTTTACATGATTACGTATTTTTGCTCTGTTTTTTTTACCACAGTGTTCACCAAAAACAGTTGATGCTGCTCTTTTCCATACAGGATGGTGATCACGGGCTATGAATAAAAGCAAAATACAAAATAAAAGCACTATTAAAGAAAGCACCATCAGAAAAGTTGTAAAACCATTTTTTGGAGAAATAAAAATGTACATTTTACCTTGAAAATCTCACTAGTCACCATTCACTTTCAATGCATGGAAAAAAAGCGGCTCAGACATTTTGCTGTAGCTCCTAAACAACAAAAACTCATTCAAATGTAAATGTTCCTCTTTGTGAACTGCACTTTTAAAATAGTATTGGATTGTTTTCATCTAATAGTTGATTTTCCCGTCTTTGTTCCTTTGTGTTGATCTTCTGCGTTTCTTTTGCATCCACATATTTAGGGATTCAGAGACTCTGGGCTCAATTATTCATGTGTGTTCAGCGTTGTGCTGTAATCCTGGCCGACACTAAAAGTCTGTCTAGATTTAGCATCATCAAATTTTCATGGTTAAGCGAGAGGCTCTTTCTCCATCTTTTCACATCTCCGCTGTACACTTTTCTCTCACTCCACACACAGCAGTCTGCTTTACGGTTTCACATTCTCCTCTCACTCTCTCCGTCAGAAACACACACACACTCACTCGCACACCTTACACTTCTCTCAGCGCTGATGATGGACAAGGCCTTGAGCCCTGAGGCGAATCAACCAGGTCACTGAAACACATCTGGGTTTGTTTAGTTTCTCTTGATCAGGCAAGCTACGTTCTGCTACTTTCTTATATATGTGTCAACTGGGATCAGCAACTGTTTTGTTACGGGTATTCTTTGAAATACCTTTTTTTTTACTCATACAGGTCTGGAACAACATAGGGATGTAGGGAATTTTGGGTACACTATCCTTTAATACAAACAATTATACATAATACCTGAAATGTTTAATGTTCTCAGAAACTCAGTGGAAGCTAGTCACAAAAAGCACTATACCATGAGTCACTGTGCATGTGTGTTTGTGTAACTGCATTACAGGATGTTTTTTCTGCTTATGTCTCCAATTTCCTCAGGCGTGGAAGTGTGTTTTTCTCTGAAAAGCTTAGTTAGTCTATCAGAGCAACTTATCAGATCATCAAGATCAGACCAAATGGTTATGTGGCACCAGTCTACTGTGCTCACCAAAATCATTCGGTTTTGCTTTTATGTGTCATAAAGACATCTGCTTCCTGTTCTCCAGCTCATCAAATAAGATGAAGAGAGGAAAAAATGATGGGTTTAGGTTTCTCAATATATTTTCTATGGATGAAAGAGTTTACTGGAAGGGTTTGCACCTGTAACAGCCATATATCTTCTTTGTCTTAATCTTTTATATTTCTATAGAAAGACAGAACATGCTCTGTTAATATTCCCCAACCCAAGAGCAAAGAAACCTGCCCCCTCCCCACCGTCTCTTGACAAATCATAAATACATCATTTATCATACTGAAAATGGCTCCAACCGAGCACTTACATGGAGATCATTTTTATGATTTAAAAGCGCAGCTCATTTTTGCTTTTACTATGAAACTCTAAATCAAACCCAGACAAACCCCGCTGTTTTTTCCTCATTAAACTCATTTTCAGCATCTTTCTGAAAACCAAATCACAATTTTCACTCTTTCCCTTTCATCAAAAGACATTGGTAATAAGAGAAAATGTACTTACTGTATAGAGATCAGTGCTGTGAAACAGCTAAAGTAGTGACATTTAACAGTACCGTGATTTACAGTACAGTACCACAAACATTTTATGCCTTTGCCATTTTGTAGAAATTATTCCAACTTTTGCAACAGTTCAAAACAAAGCAAAAAGAAAAACACTTTCAAGTTAATTTTGATGAATTCGGCTTTTGGTTCAAAAACCTATTTGTTGTCAAAAAATAAATAAAATAAAGCAAAATAAAATAAGGTGACAATGTACTCCAGTACTCCTATAGAGACGGACAAGTAAGTTTTCAGCGCTAGTCACCTGACAGTGTCTGGAGTGATGCCAATATTAGCACCATTAACATTTCTCCCGTTATCTCAGTGGAAAAGACTGTGTGGGAGAAAGACAAGGCCTGCAATTTGCTGCTATTGTAATTTCTTTCTCCAAACTCCTGAATCACGGTGCGGAGCAGCAATGGAGATCAACGGATAACTTACAATGAGTCTTTCTAATTACAACACAAACCCTCATCTACCTTTCTCATCATCAGCCCACCCACTGCAATGTAATCAGAAAAACCAAGACATGATTACTACAGACGCTGGGTTTAAACTGAGCGGATATCTCAAATACGGCGATGGAAATTAATGAAATCTTAAAGAGTCATGGAAAAATCCTGAGAACTGTTAAAGTTATGCTAAACTCTAAAATAATGAATCAATATTTTCTTTTTGTTTTTTTTGTGTGAGTAAATATCAATAAAAATCATCATACGTTAATTTATAACAACTGGAAAAATGGGTCATAAGTTGTTTTTGGAACAGAACCCATTTTAACTTCTGGACAAGGTTATTTTCATGAACAATTTCATATTTCATTTATATATCATTAAAAAATTTGAAGGCTTTTAAGCTAAAACAACTTTATAAAGTCGTATCTCTCTCTTTTGAACCCAGCTGAGGTTTTTGAGCGGTTTGTCGCCCTCCATACTGTTTCCCCAAAGTCCTGAAGACTGTGAGTCCATTTTGCTGAACCCTACCGACAGAGTTAAGTATGCATGGTCAAGCATTTTTTTCTTATGGCTGGTTTTATAGGCCACATTTTATGCAGGTTTATATTGCACACTGCGAAACAGAAGAAAACCAACCTCTCTCTCCCTCTCTGTGGCCTCCACTTTTGAGAGAAGAGACCCATTAAGCCTCTGTTTTCTTATTTAAAATGGTAGGTGTAAAAGCATGTCAGGTCTACACTTAAGATGTGCTTTATGAGCCTTGATTTAATGCATCTACTGCCACGGCCTCGTCACTTCACCTGTTTAGGAAACTGCCTCGGGTTATGATGTGAAAGTGAGCCACAAAAACACCAAGCAAGCAATTTTACATACTACCAAAAGGGAAAACAATGAAAATGGGAATTCCCCTCACACTAGTCACAAATGTGTTAAAATTCAGGCATCCATGAAAAAGAAAAAAGTGATCTGACTGAGCTTGATTCAAATTAAACTTTTATGTGGCCGAAAAAGGTAATCTTCACCCTAAATTATTATTTATTTTCATTAATCACTTACCCATACATTGTCCCAAACACATAAAAGCATTGTATGGTGACTGTCAAGTAATGAACACTGTCAAGGCCCAGGAGAAAAGACAGCTTTAGAATAGTCCATCTTCCATCACTGGTTCAACTGTAATGCTATGAAGTGTCGAGAATACTTTTTGTACACAAAGAAAATAAAAACAATGACTTTATTCAACAATTCGTCTCTTCTGTGTCTCTCAGCAATCACTATAGCGCCATTTTGGAGAATTGCATTCGCTCTTCTGTGTCAGCCGCAACACACATATATGCTGTTTTCATTCAAATCAAAGCGTAAATGAACTTACATTTACATATCCCTGTGTTTGCATTCACCTGGTATTCTTCAAACTGGTGCTACAGTGACAATGGAGAGACATAGGAGAGTAATTATTTTTATTTTCTTTGCGTACAAAACGTATTATTATAGCAGATGGACTGTTCTGACGTTGTTATTCATACTTTTCCAGATCTTGACATTTTAATTTAGTTGGCAGTCAATGGGAAAGTTACAAGACTTCATCCAAAATATGTTCAATTGTGTTCCAAAGAAGAGCGAAGCTTACACGGGTTTGGAACAACATGAAGGTAAGTGATTAATGAAGAAATATTTATTTTGGGGTGAAGTAAGAAGTTTAGAATAACTGCTATGTAAATCTATTTTCATACTAAAAAAAAATGATGTTACATTCTTCAAAATATCTTTCTTTTGCCCAACCGAAGAAAGAAACTCATACAGGTTTTAATCAGATGTGTCTTAAAAAATGATCTCAAATTTTATTTCATGCTGACTTTAAGAGGAGCACGGGCCTGGTATGATATTTTGTGTGCTGCATATTAAGTCTGTGTACACACAGTCACTAAAAGGAACTAAGCAGCATCTAACTGATGCTAAATGATGCATAGTGTTTACTAACTCCCTGCATTACTGTCTGATGGTAGTTTGCCGTATGATTCCAGCTGTCGGTGCACATACACACACACCACATGGTTCCTGGAGAGTCTAATCCCTCAGTGAGTCACACAACATGAGGGATGAGGCCACCCAGATCCTCTCCACACTCTTCTACAGATCACCCATCAGGTCCTTCTCAACATCTTGCTATCTCAAAGAACTCTTCAACAGCCAATTTTTAGCAGCCACTTTAACATTTCACTTTTTCCTCAAAAGAATCTTAGAATGTTGCTGGCTTGTCAAGTAATATAACTTTTCAGATCGTTGCACTTCACTCACATTCTGAACCGAAGCAAGTTAAACTTGAATGATCCAGAATGAATGTTCTGGTATCTTTGATTAAAAAAGTAAAAAATAAAAGTGAAATACTTCCAGTTTGTACTCTTCAGTTCACTTTTGGTTGGATTCATTAAACATGTTCCATCACTATTTAGCAAATATTTTAGAGACAACACTTACGCACTCCATCTGCTGTCCATTTCAGTGAAATAAAACACTTCGAATGTCTTTGTAAAATCTTTCAGAAATCATTTTACTGCACTGATTTGATGCTCAAGAATAATTTCTTATTATTACCAATATTAAATGCAGTTGTGCCGCTTCATATGTTTTTGTGCAAACCATGATATACTAGCATTCAAAAATGTGTGTATTTTTTTTTTAAATGTATATCATTGATTATTAAATGAGCACCAGTATGAGCACCAAATGAGCATATTAGAATAATTTCTGAATAATTGTGTGACACAGTGAATAAATTACATTTAAAAATATATTAAAAAAACAAGTTTAAATTGTAATAATACATCACAATAAAGCTTTTACTTTATTTTATCAAATAAATATAGTCTTATTTGCACAAGTGACGTATTTACAAAAACTAAATATATATATATATATATATATATATATATATATATATACACCATTTAAAAAACAGTGACTTGAGCATATAAAAATATTCCTCTGCATCTTCATCAGCCAGATCAAAAATGAAATTTTGTCAGTTAATAAATTCTATACATTTCTATTATAAATAACATCCCATCTTTTTTGTATTTTAGGCAGAGTATTTATGCTAGGAAGATTCAAAAAAGGTAAAATGCTTTGCTTGAATGGAAGCCTGCCTGCATGGTCTCTTATCATAAATGTTCATGCATATCTAATGTGACTTTGGCCGTGTGCTATAGTTATGGCAGATATGTAACGATGCATGCCTGAACTGGTTTTGGTTGAGTGATGACATGTCATTTCTGTAATATTCATCCACCTACACATGACTGAATACACAATCTCACCCGGCCTGTAAACATCAGCAACTGTCGTCTTATTGCTTTGGGTGATTCGGTCAATAAAGGCCAGGTGGGAGATGCAGATGTTAAATGGCTGGAGGTAATATATCGAATTCATTCTGTCCTGAAATGGCACACAGCCATGCCATGGTCCCAGGACGAGGAGCGTTTGGAGACACACACACATCCAGACATACCCAATCACATATACCCACACACAGGTTTTTGGACCCCATTTGCAGCAGTGAAACTTCTCTTTTCTGGCAATCCCAGAAGTCCAATGTCAGTAGCTTATTAAAGGGGGGTGACCAGCCCTGTGGGCACAAGAATATATGAATAAATGTATTACACTAATGCATCAACCTTAAAACTGTGAGAGGCATTCACATTCTAGACCATCTATTGATGTTATAAGAGGAAGAAAACAAAAGGAAACTAAAAAATAATTTCAGTAAAAATCACATGGCAAAACTGTACACAACATTTGTTTCTATCCTACAAAGAATTGCAAATGTACCTATGAATGAATGATAGTTCACAACCATTATTTCTTCAGCATTAATGCTATGAATGTGAACCAAAAATGCATGCTGAATACTATAATTCAGATTTTATTATTAGATGTTCGATTCTATTAAAGGGTGATGCGATGAGAATACATTTTGCATGCAAAGAAAATAAAATAACTTTTTAATATTTTGTCTACTGAGTCTCTCTCTGCGTCACCGTAGCACCATTTTGGAGAATATGTGCTGGATGCAAACATCAAAATACTCTTTAAAATGACACTACAGTGATGCAGAGACACAGAGGAGACAAATTGTTGAATTTTTATTTTGTTTGTGTACAAAAAGTATTCTTGTGCCTTCATAAAATACAGATTGAAACAGTGATGGCAGATGGACTATTTTTTACAATGCCTTTTGGTCAGAGCAGAGTTGTTGTCGAATGTTTTTTCATTTATTTTAACAACCTGATCATACAATTCATTGGCCTGTTGGATATTATTAGACTAATCTGACGAGTCACACAACTGTGGAACGTTATTTTAATGCTGTTAGCTAGATGGGTTTGAGGTCACCCTGAAACAGTTTGTGCATTTGCAGCGTGTTGGCAAACTGATGAAGATGTTTTCTTAATGCGTTGTCATTTTTTTCTGTTTTTCTTGTGTTTCCTTAAGTTGCAGTGCAGTGCATTAAGCTCTCTTGGCCACAGTACAAAACCTCTCAGCTTTCATCCAAATATATGTGTTTTTTTAATTACATTTTTCAATAACTGACAAATTTATTATTTTTGGGTGAAGTAACCCTTTAATACAGGTGAACAGTTTTATTATTATTTTTTGTATTCAGCCATTTTTTTTT
>JAUMHR010000062.1:14076756-14100008 GCA_032361145.1 Enteromius fasciolatus | reverse complement strand
GCTTGGTGTTTTCTCCATGGTGATCTGGCCCTCCAGGGTTTTAGGCATTAGGTCCCTATGGAGAAAAAGAGAGAAAGGAATGGGGGTTAAGGTGGAGGTCTAATGAAAACAAAACTTAGCATAACGCAATCAAACAGATGGAGCGTGTGGCGCTCCTCAATCAATGAGCCGATTCAAGGCCATGATTCTGGGTTAAATGTGATTAGCATCGGTTGCTAAACAAAACATGCATTTAAACATCACAGATGCATAAACCATGTTGGCTGCTATTTAATAGTAATGGCTTTCTAATGTAATACAGAAGATTTGGATAAGTGTTATTTGAAAAAATAATGCCTAGATCAACCAACATTGCAATTTTATGAGTACATAATATACATTACTGAGTATTGGCTATTAGTATTATTAATATTATAATCACTGTTATTTATGTCTATTAATGCAGACTTTGCTTTAGAAGGGCCAATATTCAAGCATTAATGTTAAAAAACATTTATTTATTTATTTTAATATCGGATTCTGAATCTGATTCCAATAGTGTTCCAAAGTATGACCTCAACAACGGTCTTATACTACTGACCACCCAGATCTAAACAATGACTTGTACTTCAAAAAGGCTGACACAAATGACCACACTTAGCAAAAACCTTCAAAACATATGTGCGCTCCACTTTAAAGTTGTTCAGCCTTGTTTAAAGACAGCAATCTGCTTTTAAGGCAGTTACAGGGTGAAATGGATAGGGTACGTTCAGGACTGCAATCAAGGGACATTTTTTAAATGAAAAGTGAACATGCATGTTAACGCCAAGCAGGCTTGGGTTTCACAGCCCCGTCCAATCAGGAAGAGTGGATTATTGTGGAAGAGGTGATAACAGAGGACTTTGATAGACACATGGGGGTATGGATCCTATTTCATTGGCACACATGCTCAGAAACTTTGACTTGTTAAAAAGTGCGGAAACACATGTGAAGAAAGTTCGGCTTCTGCTGACTGAAAATTTCAAGGCATAGAAGATGATATGTGATGAGAAATCAACCAAAGAAAATAACAGAACATCAAATTTAAGGGATGGAGATAAGTAAAGATAACAAAGTGTGAATTTCAGCCGCGCTCAGACGTCAACAGACCCAGAATGAGCCTCCTTGGGGTATCAGTACGCAAACAGATAAAGCTCTTGTTGGCCTGTGTTCTCTGGAGTATCGAGCGTTGTTGTTAGCACCAGGGCTAATTTACTGCCACATTGTGAAGTACGCTGTCAACGTCTGGCGTAATCCTGCTTTACGTATTTACACCCTGCGGAAACGAGGCTATGAGCAATTCAAGAGTCTGCAAACAATTTGCTGAAGGATATCACACACACTTGAGTGGATCACAGTTTATTATATCACTCCAAACAGCCTACAGTAAAAGCCTGACTATTTTTACCACTGGTGTTCACTAGTAAGAGGCGAGAGCCCCTCAGCACCAGAGCAGAGAGAGGTGTTATCATAAACAATAGTGTGTTTCAATGCGGACATAAATTTCAAAACTATATACCAGGTGCTGCTGCAGACCTAGATTTTTGCTGCATTCTGCTGTTTTTTGCTGTACAGCAACTGCGAAGCACTAACTCTTTGCGCTAAAGGATTTTTCAAGATCACACAGCTGAAACTATGTGTGAAAAAATCCCCATTTTGCAACTGAACATCAGGCAGTGCTGGATTCAGAAAGCGAGAACAGCCTAAGGCTGCAGGAGGTAACGTGTTGATTTATTTGATGGAAAACTGTTGGCAGATTTGTGTGGTTACATGGCTTCTCTAAAGAGCTGGCCACAGATCCAATTATGATAATATCAGTTTGATTACTGCTCTGTCAGAACACTGGAGTGAGAGTTTGAGGGAAAGAACACAAGGGATAAAAAAACCTCATTAATCTCTGTGAAATGAAAACAGATTATGTTAGTGCCTTTTTATGCAATGACGCACTTTAGCACCCTCATCTGCATGGTTTAACTGTTTATTTCTAGTCTGGAAGAAATATGAATGTGTTGGGGTTATTTACTAATTATTGCACAATAGGTGCAAACCAGCTGTACTGTATGTGTGCATATGTGCATGTGTGGTTGCAATGAGGTGAAGAGATAATGCAGGCTTTTACTGTTTAATGAACCACCCACACCTACTGTGCTGGGGAGTAAAGAAACACACACGCATGTATATATCGCAACAGAATAACAGAATGATAGAACGACAGTAGAAGAATAGAACAAGAGATAGATAGAATGATAGAAACATAGACAGATAGATTAACAGTTGCCGATGTTAATGCTATTGGGGCAGGGGGATGGAGGTGGAAACAAACTCGGGACTGGTCCAAGAAAAGCGGGAGAAGACAAAGTTACAAGACACAAAAAAACTTTAAAGATCCTCTCACCTCACTTCTTTTATTTTGGCAGAGGGCAAAAGAAAAGGGAGGGAGGGAGGAAAGGGGTTGAGGAAGACAAGTAGGCAAGCTCTCGGAAGAACAATAGCCTTTCTTGCCTGTTTTGATTTATGAGGTGCTTCTTTTTAGACATTCCGTCAGCAAACAGGCAAAGCTTTGACACCGGGGCCCTCTTTTTTCCCCGTCTTTTCTTTGAAAACCTAGCATTGTCCTTCAATGATCTGAAAGAGCAAGGGCCGTGGAGAGGCCAGAGAGGAAAGGGGGAGGGTGACCATTGAAGGATGAGTGGAAAGCACTTCTCCAGCTCTCTCAGGGCTGGGTGAGAGGAGGCTGTGGAGAGCGCTTGAGCTGAACGTGTGCCTCAAGTGCCTCGCCGGCGCACGGGTGCACGCTGCCACTGGAGCAGGTAAAGATACGGTGAGTATTAATTATTAAAATGGGGATTAGAAAGTGGATATGAGTGCTTGAAATGATTCTACTGATAAAAAGGGTCACTCCTCTCGAATGATGAGGCAAGGTCAAAGATTGCCCTCGCCTCCTGGGTTTTCTGTCGTAATTCATTCCAAGTACAATGACCTAATGGTCATAGCTGTTCTGAAACCACTTTGGATGTGCGTTTAGTGCATCTTGTTTAAGCTGGAAAGAACATCAGAAAGTTCACTTTTTTTTACTCCAATATAGGATCAGAATGACCCTGAGGGGCATGATGAAAGGCTTTTTATCCAGTAGAGATAAATCAACAAAGGGAGAAAATGACAGACGAAAGCACAAGAGAGAACAAAAGACACAGAAGGGAGTTTTTATAACAATGTTTTTGTCTTCTGACGTATTTGGTTTGTTAAGAAGAGCCTGTTTTGCTTAAGATAGACACAGTAGACCCCCCCAAAATCCCCCCAGCTTGCTTTATCTATGATCTCCTTGCTTTCAAGTGACAGGGATTATAATATATCTGTCTTTCAACTTTGGCATTGTTATGGTTATATTCAGGCCAGCGTTTTTGTTCATTTGCTTTGCGTTTTTTCTTTTGTGAACGCAAACTGATTGGGACTAGAAGCATGTTTTATATCTAGCGCTTTAAAGTCTTGGAGGGATCAGAGAAACGCGGACGTACCTGCACTTTGCTTTTGAAGAGCAAGTCAAAACAGACACAACTTTGGAACACCTGTGTGTGTGTGTGTGTGTCTTTGATAGACATCTCTTAAGCATAAGAACTCACCGCTGCTCCTGCAGTAGCGGCAAGTTGAAGAGCTGTTTGAGTAAGCTGCAGTGCAATAAAGTCTCAGCAGTCAAATAAACTTAAATTAATTGCCAATGAGTTTAACAGCTCAGTTGCTCGGGAATGGTACGCTAGAAAGATAAAGACCAGAGCCGCAAAGCAGTTACAGTAATGTGAAATGGCAGTCCTTGTGCCAGACTGGCGGTCTGAGAGTTTGTCTGTGCACGAGAATTAAATTTTTCATAATCATTAAAGGTTAGTTCACTCAAAAATGTATGTTTGTCATCATTAATTCCACCGCTTTTTGTCCCGAAGCTATACGACGTTCAATAAAGCATATCTGCGTGTAAAAATTCAGTAACATTCAGCATCAATGAGAAGTGGTTCACACACTTCAGCCTCTGTTTCATAATCAGACTATTGATTAGTGTTCAAACCCCAAACTACCGGTGTCACGAGGATCAGAGTGTTGGACTGACACATCACCCTGGCACTCTTCCTCCTAGCACTTTAGGCTATCAGAAGTGGAGGATGGAAAAAAACAGACGTGACATTCATGCATGAACAGACGATGGCTATTACTAGAAAAGAAACAGAGGGCTTGTTCAGGAGCAAGTCTGCTGCCACTTCATGAACGGGTGAGAGTGAGCGATAAGCGACCGTCTCTCTGGGCTGAATCATTTTATGGCTAAATTGTGTTTTTGACCTTTTTGAAGTTCTAGTTTGAAGCTTGGCTTCTAGTGACCACTTCTTTACAGTGTCTGGAAAGCCTGCCGAGAAATATAGATTCTGTCTTCGACGGAGGCCGTGTGGCTACATCTGGTAAATCCAAGCACCTCCCAGGCCGCGCCATACAGACAATATTTTCTGCTCTTTGTCGTCATAGAGACCTGAGCGAGGCTGTAGTTTTGAAATACACCCCGCGGAGTCTGGAGCCTTGACATTACATTTAACCGCAGAGCAAAACTGCAGCCGTAAATCTATGGAGCAAAGCTGGATTTCATAGCACAAGCGCCGGGAGAATGGTAATGGGGTGGTGAGGGGAGAAAAATAGGGAGCCACAGAGCCAGGATGAGCATGTGTGCAGCAGCTTTAGGTTACCGCTGTATTTTGAGAGGTACGCAGCCACTTAGAGCCTCCTGATGGTTGGTTTCCTGAGTGAGAGTTGCCAGAGATCTCCTCTTAACCTGCAAAGCTGAAGCCAAGACCATAGATAGCACATGCATGCATGAGTGTTTTATGAATACTTCTAATGGCTATATTTTATCTTTTCCTCGCCTAACCTTTCTCGCTCCACGTCTAGCTCTTCCTCGGGTTTCTCCTCAGCCTCTGATCTTTGCCATGTAACCCTGACGTGAACATAAAGAGGTGTAAACGGCCGTCTCCGTTGGGCCCGTCTAAGGTGTTGGTGTGTCTAAGCTAAGCTTCAGTTTCTGACATTCTCGCTGACGGATCTCGTCACTGGATCTGCATCCGACGGACGGAGAAAGCCTCTCTCACGTGGAGCGACTGCTCTATGGATAAATAATGAAAGAACGGGGAAGGATCACAGACACTTCTGACCTGCCTTTCTCCGAGAATAGACACACTCTTCCTTTAGAGTCGTCTCTAAAGAGTTATACCTTAATGCTGATCTAGTTTCTCATTAAATTATTATGGCTGAACTAGCAGCCAGGCTCAGACTTTGTAAAAAAAAAAAAAAAAAAAAATACTTTAACGGTGTCTTAAGAGCTAGAAACATCTGCCTGAAACTGTGAACGGATGGCCCCTCAACACTAAAGAGAAACATTGAACTGTTTAATCTGTATATTTTCCCTGTTAGTACAGGGGGCTTTGGTTTTGGGAAGAAGACTGGTCTGCTTTAGGGTGTCAAGGGCAGAAAAATATATTTAGGTCTCCCTGTAGTGCTGTATATATAAAGACATTGGACATAAAGTGAGTATCGTGAGAGAGGGTATCTACTCAGTAATCATACTGAGGTCTAGGCTTGACTTGTGCCAACCACAATTTCAGGCCCATTTTCTTTCTTCTTTTCTTTCTCTCTCTCGCTCTCAAACTCATTCGAAACCACAGCAGCCTCTGAGAAGGGCAGAACACGCATAAATCACTGAGACCTCGGGCTCTGTAAGTTGCAATCTGCCCAGACTCCGTTTCAGCTTTATTTGCTGCCATTCAACACCTACCAAAATCTCTTTAAAACAAGTGTGGGGTGTGTTTTCTGCTGTCCGAAGTGCACATTGAGTTACGGCCCGACGTTCGTGCCAGCTGAGTGGAATTACTGTGTGTTAGCGACAAGGCTGCGCAAGATGAGGCTGCCATCAGCTCTGAATAAAAGATGGAGGGATGAGACGGGGTAATAAAGTGCACTTTTCTCTCAATCAGGCATGCATTTTACAGCGCTGTAGCAAGTGCTGAAGAGCTGGTGGTGTGATTCTGTGATATTAGGGCCATACCTAAAAAAGTAAGTAGGATGAATTTGTCACTGTTCACCTGGCCTAAAAGAAAGACACCAAGTCCCTATGATATTCTGGTCCTTCTGTGCAAGTCTATTTTTGCCTGTTTCAAATGTCTTTTATATGAACATTAACAGTGCATACAATGCCCTGTAAAAAGTAAAGTTCAGCATAAAACATAATTCTGCACATAACAATAATACACTAAAACAAAAATACTAGAACTCATATTAAATCCAGTAGGCATTTAAAATCCTTACTGCCTGTCATAGACAATTGTAAGCAACAATAAATTACAATAAATTATGTTTTGTTTTGTCTAGTCTTTTTTCAAATGTTTAGCTGGTAAATAAACATTCTGAAAAATAAAATTAAATAAAAATGTGTTAGTTTGTTGAAGACAACTATATAAAAAAAAAAAAATTAAAAATAGACTATTATAACAAATCACCCAGTGCATATAATAATGTATTCTATATTCAATGTTGACTATTCCATGTTCACTCGCAGTAATTCCACAAACAATAGCCTTTCTATTGAATCTACTTGAGCTATTAGCAGTGATCAAGCCAGTACCCCCAGTGTTTATCTTGCTCTTGGTAATCCGCAGTGATAAGCTTGTTTACTTTGGGTGTTTGTAGAGGGTGTTAACGGACTCAGTCCCACACTTCATTTACATTCCCACTGAGTGACACACTGAGTCTCTAGACTGTTAGCAGTGTTTAGTGTAACTAGACTTGATGAGGTTTTAACTTGTTTACTAAGGCTATTAGCAAAGCTACAAAGCCAAAGAGTATGCAGATTTGCCTCGAGTCTAAAGGTTGTCTTGTATTTTTGTATTTTCACATACAATTTATATACATCATTTAGTTAAAATTCAGTGACTCACTACAATGGACACTGAAAAAGTAAACACGTTCCTCTGGGATATCAAAAAGACCATCTTATAAGACAAGAGAATACCTCACTAGATTGTTGTAAAACTGGCGAGGACACTTCCAAGATGTCCATTTTTTTACTTTTCACTCATCACATTCAAACACAAGAACACACATGTATGCGCCTATTACATCCTGTTTTGCTTGGCACACAATCTCCTCCAGCTGAGGAGCTTTTGAAGACAGGTGAGCTTTAAAGAGCTGGGAATTTCCTCCAAGTCTGTCAACCGGTTACATCAGAGGCTTACAGCACAGCTGCATTACTTTGACGCTGAGGGTTAATGGTTTACAAATTCCTCCAGAGTAGTATTCTTCATTGCTACCCCACAATTAGATAAATTATGTGGTGATAGCTCCAGAGATGACAATTAAACTGCAAATATAAGACAAGAAGACTAGCAAGAGCGTACAGCTCTCTCCTAAGGCAACTCTACGAACATTTTTTGGCCGATAGCCTAGCTACGGTACGCTTTGGTATCTCAGCGCCAGTTGAAGACGATACAACTGGCACGAAACACAAAGTGATCCCTGTCAAATGCTTCTGCTGAAAGTAATCAGCCGAGTGCGGATATCACAGGTGTAATTTGATTTCAGGGGTTGCTATTTCAGCAGGCATGTTGATGTATCGTGAGTACGATGACAAATGTTTTTGCTTTCCTTTCTCTCTGCTGTCCCTGTTCCAGAAAGCCTTACGGACTCACAAGAAACAAGATCCGAAGTCTTGATGCCAAGAGGACAAGCCATTCAACCACATAATGCAGATTTGAAGAGACATTTGAGAAATGGGCTATGGAAGCACGAATAACTCGCTAGCTTGATTTGTTTTCATTTCATTCCTGATCCTGATATGGCTTCAGCTAATGATATTCATTCATTCATAATATTTGTTGCCGATGTAAAAACGGCACTACAGAATATTTCAGAAATTAATGATTTAATTTCAGACTGAAATGTATAATTGTACTTATTTTCATGTTACAAAAAAAAAATAAATATATGATTAATAAGTAAAAAACGGCAATTTAAAGTAATATAATACAATATAGCCAGAGACTGTAAGATGCAGAGAGTGAGTGCGTAAACCTGTTCATTACTAGCAATGTAGAAAAGTAAAATTTCACTATAAAAAAGATGACATACGGAGTTGTTGCATGTTTTTACTTATTTTGTAATAGCTGGTTCTTTTCCTAGAAGAGCGTGAGACAGAAGACAATGCAAAGAGCTAAAAAGAGAAAGTGTGAGGACAAAAGTGGTGACAGTTCCTGGGCTACAGGGAGACACTGGCTTTGTTGCCCTGGAGCTCAGCTCATGCTGTGCTCCTCTGGGCACATCAGCAGAGTGTGTGTGTGTTCCTTTAATTGTCTGCTCTTTTCTCGCTGAGGTTAATGGAAACCTCAGGGGGTCTCTACTTCTCCCTGATCCTCTGCTTTTCACTTTCTTCACAGATCGACAGACACACACACAAACAAACATTGTGCCTCAAAAAAAAAAAAAAAAAAAAAAAAAAAAAATCATCTGCAGTCAGCGGTTATATACGTAACATCACTTCAAGTTTCTTCTCACTGCTTCTGCAAATAATCCTCCTTAGGGCATCAAACTTTCAGAAAATGAGTTCTGATGATCACACACTTGGGAGGAGACAGACCTGGTAGGAGACATGGGCCAACAATTACCGGACCGCGTGCTGAAGCCCTCGGGCTCCTGTAAATGCTGTTTATTTAGCTACAATGAATGAGCATTTACTTGCTGAAGAAAGACATCCGACATCCAAATTATCGCCTCGTTTAAAAAGAGCCCAATTCACTGCAAGCTCAGAGGGAGGGTCCGCACACAACAGGCCACCGAAATCAAATAAAAAGAGGAAGTGGAAGGTTTTATCTTGCATATTTCTTTTGTTTTAAACTATCCAATCAACCAGAGAGAGTATATGTAAATGATTACCTAATACTATAAGACAAAAGTTGAATGTACAGTCACAAACAAGCTCTCATCTTCTATTTGTCATTGGTTGGGTGTTTGAATTTGACACAATATTCCAGTAGGAGGGTTAGAAACACAAGGGTCTGACATCAAGTTCCTGTCAACCCCTTTATTTTATTCTCCAGAAGGAGGTTCCTGCTGAGGGCGGCCATGTTATTTTGCTTTTCTCTGGAGAAGACTGTAGTTTCTCTATGGCAGACCACCACAGTGGGCCTCTACTGTCTGCCTCTCCCCAGGCCATCCCTTTCACAATTAGCCGATGGTAATTTGGCGAATGAAAGCCCCTTTCTCTAAACTAAGACCCTCCCTGCTTGGTCTAGCCCACTGGTAAAGCCATGCCAGCTCAAGTAGGGGCCCACTTTCTCTCTCTGACCAGTGTGCCCGGTTGGGGGTGGCCTTATGCGGTCAATAGAAGACACGTATGAGAGGCTCTTTATGTTATTCTTCTACAATTACACATATTTGAGTCTAAATGTTTACCGGAAATGCAAAGAGAAGATTGGAAGAGACAGAAATAGCAAAACAAAGTGGTTCGTTTCTTAGAAGTGTGAGAGGTGAGTTCCACGAGAGGAGAAAGCAGAAACGGAGCTGAGGTTGAACACAAAAGCAGAGTAATCCTTTGGTCTAAAGGATGCTGAGCAGTTTTGCCAACACTAAAGCATCATTTGGAGGCAGTCCTTTGAATGTCCTCCGTCAGCTCTGCTCAGGCTCTCAAAGGAGGATGTCAACCTGCTGACTGCTGAATGGATGACCGGTCAAGGTTAAGATCCAGCTGGTCGGAGGAAGTCTATTCTACCGAACTAAGACCGAACTGCTTTCATGGATGCTGCTCCTTAATCCTGACCTGGGATCAGTTTATAGATTCAAATTACTGTAACTCCCAAAGTGACTGCAGGCAAAGAAAATAAAAATGACCAATATTTCTAAAATAATAATATATATTACACACAAAACATATTTGCATTTAAATCCCATCAATTTTTGGAGTCTAATAACTAATCGAGTGTGTTCAGGCAGGATGAGGGCTTGATCGGGTCTCACCTGCAGTGCAGATGGTCTTTACAGAGGCAATGTTGCTCAACTGATTCACAGATAACCCGAGCCACAAAGACCTTTAACCCAACACCACACAGTGCCCGTCACAGCGTAAACTAATCAATACATGTAGTCCCACAGGGTCTAAGCTGGCTTGAGTCATTACTTTGTGCTTATCTGTGTGAGTGCGGGGGTGTACGTTTCTTCTACAACAGTCACCAACCATCATTCCACACACATACACTGCAAGTAGTAGGATAACAACAAGTGACTTTGCAACAAACGCAAGCTTCATTTTCTCTGTTGATTCCTAATATTTACATTTTTATGTCAGTGTGGCAAGAAAACGCATTTTTCTGTTCTGCATGAAAAAATACAAAAATAAACAGTGCACTGATTTACAAAAAAATGACTCTTCTAAACTGATTCTTTTCAGTGAATCATAAAATAAAAATACAGAGCAAGCATGGTAGAGAACTGACTCCTGACACTGAATGAATCCTTCACTGAAAGAATTCCCTGAAACCATCAGAGCAGTCACCAAATCAAGTTATTAACATCTTAAATAAAATACACAAAAAATTATGAAGCAATATAATATATGCCCTGATGTTAATTTTTTTTTTTTGTAATTTACCAAATTAGTAGCTATAATTTACAGCATTAGTTAAAACTCTTGCACTTCACGTGCAAGTAAAAGATGACAAAATATGCACACATGAATGAGAGCTTGTGAAGTAACATCTGTGAGAATACCCAGTCCTTGTAGCCAAATAGCTCACTGTTTACCAAAACACCCCGTAGGCACAGCCAAACTTCAGTTTGATCTTACCCTGTACCACTTAGACAAGGTGGCCCCTGCTTTGTACAAGCAGGAAGGAGGGGGTCACTGGCCACAGCGTCCGTTTGGGTCACCTACATGGTGGCGTGAACACCCCATAGAGTGTGGGTACAAAAGCAGAGGCATCCATCCAGAACTAGCCATTCCATGGATGGAAGTGCTCATCTGGGCAAGGTGGCAGGGGGTCAGGGCCTTCCAAGCACTTCAGAACTTTCAAGTGACATGCTTCCAAGAGTGTTCCCTGGTCCGATAGCGGAACGGGATTTTCTGCGAAACACTTCCCTCTCACGGAACAATGCTTCACTTGTCCTTTTGTTGGCCTGCAGTTACGGGCCGTGTTGTTTAATGGCTGCTATTCAGAAAACACACCCTTAATCTCAGGATGGACTCGGGGACTGTGCACTAAAGAACTGCATTGTACTACTAGATACCGGACTTTCAAACACTCGCTGACACATGGACCAAAAGTTACCAGTTGACTGCCTATGAAGAGTCGACTAAAACACTGCTCTGGTAGATTTGAAAATGATGTAATATTAAGTCAAACACAGCACCAGGGCTTCCACAACGTTTGCTGTTCCAGCTGAGACCCTGTCTGTCTGGGTGGGTGGGATTTTTGAGAAGCCAACTCAACTGTTTATTAAATCATCAGTCTCCACAAAAAAAAAACAGCAAAACCACCATTTTGCAAGGTCTCACAAATCAGAAAAGTAGTTGAAACTGAAAACTGTGAAAGGAGAATTGCCAAAGTTATTACTCAACAATTCAATTCACTACGACTTTTCAATCCACTAAAGCTATTCGCTGTAATATCTGTTACAAATAAACTGGCAGTTGTTACAAACTTTACATTGACCAGACATTCTTGGGAGAAGATCATAACAAAATATGAAGTGCCTGAAGATAATGTTTGAATGTCTATGAATCATACACCAGACGTACTGTATCTAAAACAGCTTGAACAGGTCTAACCAGTACTGAGGAACAAAAGCTCATCTGCCATGTCTCTTTGTGTAGCTCTCTTTAGCTCAGAGAGGTCTAAAAAGGTCAAGCAAAACTTTATTATAAACAGGGTTAACACATCCACAGCAAAACACCTCATTAAAAATGGCTTGCACGCTTTTCGTGCGCTGGGGATATTTTAAAATGCATGGTTTCTGCACCATGAACTCTTTTCCATTACATAGCAAATCACTTCGCTGAATATGGGACACTCTTAAAACTCAGATTTAGAGTCCTGCGCAGTCCTGTGAGAGGGGCCGTTTTAAAAAATAAAGACTTTGGTCATTTCACTTCTTTAAAAAGACATGCAAGAAAGGACCAAGCGGTCATGTCAGCACACAGAGTTCACCTCAAGTGCTCCGTCTGTCCGCACACACTCTCCGAAACCATTTTAGACCAGAGATGTTGGAGACAGAAAAGTGAGAATAAAAAAAGTCAGAGCAAAGGTGAAAAAAAACAAACAAAGTCTGAATTTGTTTGTGCCCCGTATCTTCAACCCAAACAGCAGTGGCCAGATATAGAATTTTGCTGTGGCATCGAATGTCCAACTCAAACCAGCTGCGATGGCATGTGAATCCTGTAAAACTTGAGACAAAAAACTTTCTCATAAGAGTGGAAAACAACCATTATACCCTTCAACGCCCAGTGTTTTCATCTTCTGGATTTTTACATGTAACTTATCGGTTGTTTCCTCGACAGAGTTACATTCAATCAACTATGTAACTTGGTAAAGGATCTCCTCTTCATATTGAGCATTTTTATTATTAGAAGGAACAAATAGAATAAAAAACATTTTTGAAGAAAACCCTGGTTTTACATCCAACATCTACTCATAAAATAAAAAGTTAATAAAAAAAAAAAAAAAGCTGCCCTCCCTCTCTCTTTTTTTTTTTTAAATATTGTTTTTCGGCTTTCTTTTCAGTACAACTTTACTAAATAAAGTTGCAATTAATAATTCTGGTCACTTTATTTTCTCTTTATATGTGTGTACTTTAAAAGATCGTTTAATTCAGTTTAGTAAATGAAAGACGTGTAAGAATCTGAACAATTCTGGAACAATCTTGACTGATTTTGCTGGATCAGCCTAAATTTGCATTAGACTGAAGTGAGGCCCTGGCATTTAAATAATTAATCAAATAAATCTTTTTTCTTCTCAACATGCATGAATATAATTCCCTTTTCATCTAAGCTGGACTACCGAGCATTCACTACAACGCCTATTCTTTCACCCGTCCTGTTTTTTGTTATAGGGGCCCTGAAATGTCGCATATATTTAAAAGCACTGGGCTTTCACCCCCTCAAACCTTTGCAAATCCGTTTAGAGAGACAGGCGTGCAGTCCAGTACTGTTTTATCAACTTATTGAGTGTTTCTTTCCGCTCTGTCTGGGGTAAGCATGACAGACTCTGGGGCAATAAATCCCCCTTTCTCTCTTCAGCCTTATTTTGCTATACATTTATTTCATTACATTTACAGTAAAACATTAATAAAGTTACCAAACAGTTCATCAAAATGTCCTCACATTTAAATAACTGCAACACAGGCCTATAGGTAACTAGAAAAATCCTAAATCTACTCCTAAGGTTGATTTGAAACAAATGTCTCGAGTCGTTACAGCGAGTGGCTAATGAATTTATGAGCTCTCAAACTGTGTTCTGGCACCTTAGTAGATCAAATGAAACAGACCAATTAGTAATGTCCAAAAACACGCTCAAAGGAAACAGATATGCGGAACTATAAATGGAAGTCTAAACACAAGCCGAAAAGTTTAACGTGAAATTTTACGGGTAGTAAGATCAACGCAAAAAGAAAAACACAGCTGCGCTGAACTAAACTTACATTCAAGACAATATAAACAAGTCTAGTACAAATTCACGAGCTACTAATTTTATTGGTCCCATTATGTCAATTACTTTCATGCATGATTTTTATTTTCCATTTCTAATTCTCTCAGACATATAAACACTTGCGCACCGAAAATTAAGATCAATCGCAATGCTCTCATCATTGTCACCGAGCTTTATAAATCCACTGTTAATCATTTCTGTCATTTACCTTTTTTGTCAAAGGGTAATGCACACTTTGATTTAGTTAAGGCATTAGCCAACTGAACTTTCCGGTTTTAACGGTTTACAGTTCATTTGCTCTAATTATGTTGCAATGCATCCGTAGCCCATTTAGGAAAATTGCCAAAAAGGGGGAAAAAGAACTTGTTTTAAAAGTTATAAAAGTAAGCGCATAAGCAGAGGTCCGTTAACCTGCAATGATCAGTGTGTCCAACAGAGACCACTGCGTCATCTGCGGTGAATACGAGTCACCTCTCAAGATATTACAATCACAAAAAAATGTATCATTGCCGATACCCGGTGTTTATTTGAATAATATCCGTCTGAATTAATGTGTATTTGAAGGACTGCGTTCAACATTGCATTCCCAAATATAACAGTTCGACAGTAGCCGGAACAGCGGAACCAAAGTAAATGTTTGAACTGGACTCCGAAATCCACCGCTACTGCAACCATGCGTTTCTAGATGACTGAATGGAAACCGAACAGAACATGCCATTTATATAATAATCATTACATTTGATTGCCTAGAAAGGTTTGAGATCTAGCCAAAGGGTAAAATTACGATTATGAATGACAGATATCCAACCAAAAAAAAAAAAAAAAAAAAAAAGAGTTCGCATTTGAAACAAAGTTAAAAGGTGCCTATAAAATAGTGTTAGTTAATTGGTTGCTTATTTTGCTTATTAACAAGAAACACGCAGCAGTCAAACTTTTGAAGCTCAGATAGATTAAATTATTAAAAAAAGTAGCCTAAAGCTTAATTAATTTAAAAGCTATTCTCCGTTTTCTCTCATTTGAATATAGTCTATCATAGGCCTATTTCTTATTTTATAGAAAATTAAACAAGTTGCAGGATTCCATTGATTCCAATTAAAGTTTGAATTTACGCTTAATTTATCTTACAATTCAGAATTTTCTTTAGTAATTAAACTGAAAGCGGTCGTAAAAGGACAGCTATGTTATTAGTTAGTCGATATTAATTATAGGCAGCGTAAATGTGGCAGTTAAACGTAGTCGGGATTAATTTTACAGCTCAAGACTCCTTGAAAAGAAAATGCCAGCACACTGTTAACACACACACATTCAACTTTTGTGGTTAAAAACAAATAAAACATTAAATTAAAATCAAATAATAAATATTATTTTAAAAAAGCAAAAGCTATTTTGGAAAGGGTAACTTAGGGTCAAAGTGCATTTATTATTATCTACTTTACAATGGAACAATAAAAGCGAATGAAAGTATGATGAATAAGATATTTATTATTCACGTTCTTACCTGTACCAGTCCAGTCCGTTGTCATAGTTACGGTCGAAGAAGTGCGGCTCGGCTCCGACCGCGCGAATATCTGGATGCACGCGCAGAAACTCCAGCAACGCGCGCGTTCCGCCCTTTTTCACGCCGATGATGATCGCTTGAGGCAGCTTCTTATTGCCCGAGCCGTTGGAGAAACTTGACAGCGGAGAAACTCTCCTGCCGTCGTCCCATTCCTCAGCCCGGTCCGAGTCCGCTTCATCTTTAGAGAAGTCTCTGGGAGATCTCCTGAGCGCGGGCTCGTCATAGTCTGACTCTACCTCCGTCCACGAGCTCTGCGGTCTGGACAGGAGCTTGGACATCATCAGGTCCGGCCGGCCACTTTCTGCCTCGGCATATTTTCCGAGGAAATCCGTCTCCTTCGCTCGGTTGTTATTACTATTGTCCACAACTAGACTTGGTGGCATAGTG
Organism: Enteromius fasciolatus; assembly: GCA_032361145.1. Taxonomy (NCBI): domain Eukaryota; kingdom Metazoa; phylum Chordata; class Actinopteri; order Cypriniformes; family Cyprinidae; genus Enteromius; species Enteromius fasciolatus. Next base: position 14,084,330 of record JAUMHR010000062.1, on the reverse strand, counting down.
GCACAGTAGCCCACGCAGGAGTACAGCATGTAGACCCAGAGCAGCAGCATAATGAAGAGGAGCCCGAGTTTCTTCTTCACGGGACTGACAGAGAGTGCGTAAAAATGGTGACAGAACAGGCTATATTCCATAAGCCCTGTGCATGCAGACCATCACACTCCAACTGGACATATTGACAGGTAGGTAGAGTTCTGTCCAGGTCCAGGTCCAATCCCCCCTCAGGAGTCTTTAAAAGCCATTCGAGTGCACAATAAAATCCTCAGACGTGAAATAAACTAACCCAAAGTGATCGGGACATCTAGGAATGCGAGTTTAGTCAGCTGTTCTCGCTCATATCTGCGGGAGGAAACGAGAAAACTATCGAGAACGACCGGTGCACTTGATTCCCAGCCGCAGAAGCTGCTCCCGGCCGCATCCTCGAGTGTCTGAGCGCTTTCGGGAGAGTAGACCTTATACAGCGCTGATGCGTGTGATTGACAGCAGGGACAGCCTACCGCTGAGCGCTCATTTGAATAAAGGCGGGACTATTTAAAGACTCCTGCCATTCAGGGAGCAATGTGGGCGGAGAGTTTAGACAAGACACTTGGTCGCAGAGCCTATTAAACGCTCTTATTGGATAGAGAAACATTAGACCGGAATCCTTTTATTCCAGTTTTTGGGAGTTTCCAAAGTGATACAAATATTACGCAGCTGAACGGTTTAGAAAGGAATCTGGATTTGGGAAGTTGAGCAAAATTCCCGTACAAACAATATAAGCCTAGTCAACTTATTTAATAAATATTAGCATACAAATATATCTGTATAGAGACGAATTACGTGTATACTAAAATTTTAATAGTCTAAACTAAAGAGTAATTTTTCATCTGGATTAAGCAAACATAAAATGAACGATGCTGATATGTATTGTGTTTTTTTAATATTTTATCTTAAAAGTTCTTTGTTCATGTAGCTATTCTGAAAGCTGAAATAGCTGAAGAATCGGGGCAGTCTATGAACATTCAGACGTCTTACACAAACGTGCAATGCAGTAAGAAAATCTGCTATAAATCTAATCGCATTATTCTGTCAGCAAGTCAGAAGTTTAAAACTCACGATAAATCCTCATCTGCATAAAGAAAAGTCATGCAAGCAAAAAAAATGTCACCACGATATTTTACCAGATATTTTTAAAATAAAAAAGTCTCGAAATATTTTAAAGTCTATATAAAATCTAGTTTTTCCAATTTATTCAAACTCCTGACCCATCACGTTATTTAAATCACGGATAATAAACGGAGTACAACCTGATCCAACTATCAAATTATTACATCATATTTCTCTAATTTATTTGGTATAGGATATTTACATAAATATATTAATTAAAAAAGGTTCAGTAAAATACACTTAAAGGCTAATTCTTAAAGTTATGCTTCGCTGCAGTATATTTTTCAGTCATGCTGCTGACGGATTTTTGTGCAGTTTTGCAAAAAAACAAGCAAGCGGCGCTTCAGCTCGTTATTATAAACACGCATCTCATTATTTACACTGCTTAAAAAGTGAAGAGCAGCCTCTGACCAATGGATTTCCATTACCTTTTCTCAGTTGTTCTCGATTCAAAGACACTGTATAACATTTCTAGCAGATTAATTATTTCGAACATAAATAGAAACTAATAATTAGCTTATAAGAAATACGATTTTTTCAGGTTTTATACGACTTCGGGAGACTTGCACTTTACACTTCACTTCCATGACAAACTATACATACAGAGACTGTGTTTAAAATAACAACAACACATTTTAAACATTAAAAAACCTAGTATAAGCTAATTAAAGCATTGTTTATTACAGTTTTTAAAAAACGTTATTATCTTTATGAACTCTTCAAATTGAGTCAGTAGGCTTTTTAAAATTCTGTTTTAGTTTGAAACATCTTTTGAAATTAAGATTTAGGGCCTGCATGGACAATAATTAATTTAGAAGTAGTAATGAAATATACAATTGTCAATATCTTTTCAGAGAAAAATAAATAACATATAATATATATATATATACACACACACACACATTTGGATCATGAATGTAAAAAATACTAAGCAGAAAAACACAATTCTACTTTTTATGTTTAATATCTCTTCAGATATGTAGCTTAAACAGTAGAGCATGTTGCTAGAATCACCAAAGTCACACACTACCTTCAAAAATATGCCTATATTGTAAGTGCTGGATAAAAGTCAGATGAAACAATCACAAAATGTCTAAATTCCCTCCAAAACATTCTGAATGATGAAAGAAAAGCAACATTTTTTAAATCAGTACAGGACTTTTTATGTTACAATGTATTATTTTTACATCATTATTGACTCTGGCACAGACCTTAGACTCGTCTGTCGCCTTTCACCACTATAACGTATGAACTAGACCACATTTCTGAGATTGATGTCACTGTGCGGGTTAAAAAATGAGTGACTCCCTTAAGGCAAATATATCTGTGCGAGTTTAAAGAAGTTCAGGGAATACTTTGCCCAAGAAACATTCGTCCAGCCCATGACTGATTTCAAGCAAGTGGCGAGTAGGTATAAATCAGTTTCAAAAGCTTTTCGCTATACTGTTTTCCTTACACACTTGGTGCCAGGAATACTTGATGCACTGCTGCCCGACGTCTGCCAAAATTGTTTGTCATCCTGCCTAACATGCTTAAACGGCAGTTAAAGAGCATTTTAGCAAAAATACCGTTTATAGCTGCCACTCAGCGTTAAGAGTTCAGAAAGATTTATTCTTAATGGCAATCGGTTTCGTTTATAAACTAAACCAAGTAAACATTTGCTTTAACAACCAAAAATGAAATCATCCTGCATTTCAGTGTAAGATTTCAAAGCATTTTGTTGCCTGTAAATGAAAAGAGAGGAGAAATCCACCTGTTGCTGTTGTAACAAATGAAGGTCTGGGAGGCTGTTAAAACTGTAATGAGAATCCAAGCTGGATGAGAAAAACCGCAGAGAGCCAAAGATCATTATGGGAAATGTGCTCACCTCCTCGGGGTTCACAGCTCATAATGAATGAACGCACTGTGAGAAACCCGCTCCGTGACACTCAGAGTCAAACAATATTTTTCCCTGAGAAGAGGATTACTCCATTTATGATGCATTCGTCAACCCTGACCTGATAAAGGAGGGAAAAAAAGCACTTAAACGGGAAAAGCAAGCAATTTCACTTGTAAACTGATGCATATGACCACAGCAATACCCTATAAAAGTGTGCAGGACGTCCCATCCGATGCTCGGGCACTGGAAGGTCTGTGTACTTCGTCCCACACAGGGTGTCCACCACGAATACCCTACAAGAGCGGAAGCTGTAAAATCATGGTGGGAGAGTCGACGGACCCCAGGAGGGCTGGAACTGCTATTTAATCTATTGACATGTTGGGAACAGCTGTTTCCCCCCCTCCATCTCTTCACTGGCTCTCTGATGTGAAAGGCACTGGCTGCATCCAGAGCAGATCTTTACGAGAGGGGGGGAAGCCTCGCCCTGCCGTCCTGACTAAAGCTCAGCATACTGTATAAGCGGGCATCTAATGGAGGTGCTGAGAGAAGTGGAACTATAGAAGACAACTGGGAAGGAAACAGCGGAGTGGTATCGAGTGTTGTAGACCGGACAGGTGCAGAGGTCGATATTTGGGAGATTATATGAGCTAATATCTTAGCCAAATGTGTCCAGAGCAGCCAGACATTATTTCCAGGCCTGTCTGGAGACACAACTCAACCACTGCATTGTATAAGCTACCTGCCACACATATTTACAATACAATTATTATTGATATGGAAAGTATTATACGCAAACAAAAATACACAATGCAATAAATGTATAACATACATTTAATCTGGGTTATACGATCGATTCCAAAAATTAAATACAAGTACTTGTAATTAGAGTATATTGCATATATTATTAAAAGGCTGATAATCAGCTTACATTCCCTTTTTATGGACTGCATTATATATTTACAATGGCAGTAAATATTTCATAATTTTATATAAAAAAAAATTCCCCCCTTACCAAATAAACATATTATTTATATGCAATCAGTTGGGCCTGCTGTAATATTTAATGCATTTCATGATGCAAGTTTAAAGAAAAAACTATATATATATCTGTGATAAGACCATTCGAAATGTAAAAGTAATCTTAAAGCATTAGGGGGGAAAAAGTAGGCAGACTACATTTTCTAATGTGCAATCCAAAATTGATAGAACTTAAATCATTTGAATAATTAGACACTTTTATTCAGCAAGGGTATACGTCAAAAAAAAAAAAATATTTTTTTTTTTTATTATTTATTTTTTTAAATATATTTTTTAAGTAAATACTGTTATTTCAAACTTTTTATTCATCATCAAAACAACAAATAATTAGATTGAAGTATAAGTTTAACACTTTATAGCAATAAACGTTATATAAAGCCTTAGAAAATGACAAGAATGCACAACATTTTTAAATAAATAAAATTGTAGGTTTTTACAATATTAGTTTCTTGGTGTAATTTTGAACAAATACAACATTATACTTTATTCTATTTAAGTTCTGAGTAACTATTAATATTGATTAATCACATCCAAAATAATTTGTGTGTAACTAATGTATATAAATTTATAAACCTGCATGTATTTAAGAAAATGTTTATAAATCTATTTATAAAATAAATTATACTAATGTAATGCATTTTAAATATTTTCTAAATACATACTGCATGTGCATCTTTAAACATACATAATATACACAGCATACACGTCTTATGTAAACAAAAACTGAACGTTATTAATCGGAGCATATACCACTAATGTATAACTGACACAACAGTTATTAACACGGCAGCTTTACCATTTATAAAAATGTAAACAAATGTGTTTCTACTGGCAGCATAAAAAACTGCTATTATGTTGCATTTCCAATATTTCAAATCATAACCCAAACACAAGCTTGATCACAACACATTTTAATAAAACTTTCTTTCTTTTTGTGACTTCACACAAGTCATCGATACAGTGAGGTCAGATGAAGTTAAACTGTGAAGGCGCTGTATGTAGCTGCTGTTTGGAGAGAGCAAACCAGTAACGAACAAAGCACGGCTGCAGTCAGTGGTTTTCAGCACTGTTACATTCAATGAATCAACAGTAATTCAGTACTGGGGAGTTCAAATGAGTTAACTTGAGTTTATTTGACCAATAAGGACCGTTGATGGAGCTAATACCTAAGGGCTCTCCAAAACGACCATCCTTTCAACATCTCAACTCAGAGGGACGGAGTTTCATGCAGAATAAAGACTTCTGGGCCTGCAGTGTGAGACGCAGCGTTTTTTTACTGAATCATTTATTGACGAAATAAAATATTAACCGACTTAGAAAGTGAAAACTTTCAAAATATCAATTAGCAAGTAATTAGACGAGCACAAACTCGATAGGTGCATTTAAACAAACCGATACCATTATCGGGCCTATATCGCATCTAACCATAATATCCACAGTAATGGCATTGTTAATTGCATATTCTAGGCAAAACGTTTTCTTGTCTTAATTTCAATGATCCACAAAGACACAAAACAGTCTATAGAAGCAGTCTATGAGTTTACAGACAACAGGGGGGTTGCGTCAAATAAATATATCATGTATTTACACACATAGAGCACTGATCTGTGTACATGTGACCTGAGTGAATTCAGGGATTCTTATACTGTTATTCTTCCCCGACAGAAACTTTTATGACAACGGAAAGAGGTTATGACTTCCCTCTCCAAGGTACACAATTTTTGGTGTCTTAGGGCTGATAGCAACTATCTAGCCAGTATGAATATGACAGGGGATTGAATTTGCTCTACAGAGCCAGAGACGGTGTGCTGGGAGCCAGAGCTGCCTCGTCCTGTGGCACGCGGCTTTTCTTGCAGGTGAGGGCCAGCAGCAGCAGCATGGGCAGATGCCAAAGACTGCAGAAAAACAGCTTCCGGGCGTTCTGCCTGTCGCTATACCGATAGAACCTGAAAGCCAGGTAGCTGATGTAAAGGTTAATGGGCAGAGAAACTAAGGGGAACGTCCAGGTGGTGACGTCCAGCACAGGGCCCAAGGCTGAGAGGCCAATGAGGCCTACGCTGTGGCGAAGGGCCACACGTTTGCAAAGGCCGGGATGGGTGACGGACATCATTCGGTACCCGCCTCGCGAATAGTCCTCTCTTAGATTCCAGCTTAGTGCATTAAAGTGAGGAAACTGCCAGGAGAACAGGAAACCTCCCAGTAAGAGCGCTCCTGGAGAGACAGAGAGAGGAAGAGAAGAAGTGAATACACAAACACGTTCTCCCAGATCATGTAAACCCCATCGGAAGCGCATGTGTGCCAGCAGGAAATGAGAGTAACTACTACACTGTTCGATCACTGAAAAGACGAGTTCCTTCACATCCTGCTGCGGAGGAAACAAACACTATTGGAAGAGTGGAAAGGTGACACCGCACAAACAGCGGCCCGTGCAGGGGTAGTGGAGCATGACGCAGTGCTGCCTTTGTGTGTGCGATCTTAGAAAACACAAATCCTCTGGGAAACACAGCACGGGGCAACATGACAGAGACCTCAAACACTCAGGTCATCTTTTTAAGCTTGTGTGTTCTTGAACTTGCTTTAAGAAAATAGTCTGGGTGACACCAGAGTCTGCAAATATAAGATCAGTGTTTGGTTCAGTGGGAATATGTACGTAATGTCTGAAGTGTATGTAATGTCATTTTAATGCAATTTTGACAGTGTTAGAATACTTTATTCAGTTTGATGATGATGATTATAATAAATAGTAGTAGTAAATAATTTAATTAATTTAAATAAACAACAGCAACAACGATATTCAGTGTAAAAACTTAAATATATAAATAAATAAATAAATAAATAAATAAATAAAAAATGAGTGAACATGCTGGTCAATATTTAACATACGTAGATACAGACAGAGACTCAAAACTCCAATGTCCAAGTAAAAGTTTGGCTGATTAAAGAAATGCTTTTAAATCAAGTTTAAGATGTTTAATATGATATTCAAAAAATAAAATTAACCATAATAATCATAATACAGATACTAACAAAAATATATGTGTTTGCATAGAAATGAAAGGAATTGGATTTTTACAAATTTAATTGTTGAAGTTTTAGGTTACCATCACTGAATACTGTATTTAAAAATAAAATAAAAATAAATTTTTTAAATTTAAATTTAAAATTTAAATTTTTTTAAATTTAAGTATAATAAATTATAGAATTGCTAAAATACTTTTTGATCATTAAAATTTAAGGAAAATATTAAAATATAATTAAAATGCAAAACTATTTTTTAAATTTAGCAATAAAAAAACTGATTTCATAAAGCAGTAATTTAACGAGGATTGTTGGCAAGTTCTCCAGTGGATTAATAAACATACATTTTTCTTAACTTCAAATTTACCCTTCTTTAGCACTTCTACTAAAACTGCAATATAGGGTTGCGCGATATGTCATTTTTCATATCGTCATATCGCCAGCCTGTGAGATCGCCGATACACGATATTATCGTGTATGGGTGGGTGGGGGCAAG
>JAUMHR010000062.1:14011104-14042958 GCA_032361145.1 Enteromius fasciolatus | reverse complement strand
TAAAGCCTACAGAGACCTTTACTGGTGTTTTGTTTAATTTCCTCCTGTTGTCCTGGGGAGCTGTCACAAAAGGAGTTAATTAGGTTGGAGTTGGATGGAATTTGTCATGTCATCAAAAATAACAGCAGAAATACAAAACGAGCAAAGAGCACATAATATGTCATTTTTCCTCCAGGGCAGATATTTCATGCACAATTTATATTTTTGCATTCAATAAACATTTGAAAGGTTTCTCAAACCTACGTAATCTAACCAGAAGCATTCCTAGATTGACGTGCCACAGCTGTGATATAAAGTCTGCAGTTTCAACCAAAATGCTTGTTTAATCCTCAGAGGGGAATAAGAGATAGTCATCTGGTTTATTAGAGGCCAATTACTCCTTGACCCCAGATTTGCATTATTGACGAGTGCATAAATGCTTTTGTTCTGTATTGCTGTAAACACAATGCCCTGTCATAGAGGTGGCCTGCTAACAGATGGCATCCCTATTCTTTACAATAAAGGGTGGCACTTTGACTTTCCTATTGGCCTATTAGAAGGCAGAGATATGCCTGCAAATGCTAGATATGAGGGCAAAAAAGCAAGCAAGAGTGCTGCTTTTATTTGTCTGTATGTTAAATTTTACCAATTAAAATTGTTCCAAACAAAGCCACGGCTGAACTATTGTGCATCTCAGTGCAACACAGTGGTGTTTCATTACTGTATGAATCTACAATTCTGAACGAATTGAGTGAGTTAATGATTCATTGAGTCATTTACATTGCTTCTGAATGATTGAGCTGTTTGAACAAATCATTTGAACAGTTGAATGAATGACTGAATGACTCACTCATGAACACAGTGACTTGCTGCCCCCTACTGGTGATTTTAGTTTCATTAAAGAAAAGAAAATCTATATATATTTTGTAATTTCTATTAAATGCTTTTCTCATTTAATACAATAATCACTTCATCCTGTGATGTGTGTGATCATCATGTGATCAAGTGTTGCGCGAATAATTTGTGATTAATCAGTACATTAATTAATGAATTAATTAATCCATTAAATTTCTTGACATCATTTTATAATCTATATATATATATACTGTGTGTGTGTGTGTATATATATATATATATATATATATGTGTGTGTGTGTGTATTTCCCCCGGTTATAGTAAAATAACCTTCTCAGTTTTATTCTGTTTTCAGTTTTATATCTCCGCATTCTTGCCCACATCAAACTACCAGCATTACTGCCTTGACTGACTCATATCACAGCACCATAAAACTCTGTGGTCATTACAGGCTATAACGACAGGCGAACGTAATATGTTGTGCCCAGCATCTCCGCCCACCAAGGGCAGTAGCTATGTTTAATATCCCATAATGCCGACAACAGAGGAAAAGCACCCACTAATGACTCATCGGCCCGACACGATTTACTAAAGAGCCTTGCCACCCAGCAGGTAAGGGGCCACAGCTGAGGAACGAATCATGATGTCCCAGGAGGCCTCACTGACTAGAGGCATATGTGTTGAATGAGAGAGCCTGCAGAAAGCTCCGGTGATTTATGTTCCTGCATTATCAGCGTTGTTCCTGTTGGGTTGAGGGCTTACCTCCCATCCTCATCCACTTATTTTTTTTTAACTGTTCTGAGATCAGGAAAATATTACTTAATAGGTTTTGCAAAGGAGATGTGCCTCTGAACTGCTGAGCACTTGTTGATGGGCATTTTTAGTCCTGAGCAAACCACTTTTATTCTTTCTCTCTCCGGGTTCAGTACAAGCTACACTTTTATTGAGCTTTTATGTGTGTGTATATATATAATATATATATTTTTAATGTGTGTGTGTGTATATATATTTAAACAAATAAACCTTTAGGAGGTTACAGTAAAAAAGTTACAGTAAAGGTCCTTGAACATTGAGTGTTCCTTTTTTTCTTCGTGGTTTTTTTTTTTCATATTAATCATCTTTTCCTATCAAAATGCATGCTTGGATGCAAAAACACAGAAATTTAACCTGATACAGTTTTATTTAATGACAGACGTTTTGTAGGCAGTGTGTAAATGTTATTGACACAACATTTATTTTTTAATGTACAAAAATTTCGGACAATGCAATGACCTTAAGGCTCTTAAAAATTCAATCAACTAAGCCCTAAAAATCTTATTACTAAAAAATTAACAGGAATATTTAACAAAAAGGTCTCATTAGTTAACCTTAGTTACAATATTTAATCATTTTTTTAACATTAGGTAATAAAAAGTTCTGCTTTAAGTTCATTAGTTAGTGTCAGCTCAGGTCATTTAAATAATTTTAACAGAAACAACTCCTGATGTTAAAACATTAACTAAAATTAATAAATGCTTTAGAAATATTTTATATTTCGATCTTAACAAATGCCACCTTTATGTATGGTCTTAAAAAATTAATATACAAAGTGCTTTTGTTATATTTGTTAAAAAAACAACAACTTCTGTCTCATTCTAAGTGTCTTGATGTAAACTTTATTTGTGCTTCTGTGTTTTAAAAGAAAACAAATGAAAAATAGAAAATGTGTTTTTTGGTAATCAGCATTTTGCAACAGATCCAGCTGATTAAGAGCTTGACTTATATTCTACATTCTATGTGTTACACAATAACTAAATCACTTTCATAAATAGAGAAAACAATAATTAAGGTTTTCTCTTCTAAATCTGGTATATAAATTGGTTTTAGCGTAATCCTTGGCCAAAAGTGCTATATGAGTACAATCCCAGACATTTGACAACAACAGCTTTTGACTGTAACAGAGAATGGACCAGCTGTCGAAGGCTCTGAACTCAAGACTGTACATCTACCCACAATCCCACAGGTGCAAGTTCACTGTGGTGTGCCTGCCATCTAAAACTCTCTGCCGAAACCACAGCTGTGTCAACATGTCACAAGTACGCAGCACCCAGGTGTAGAGATCTCTCTGCTGCAGAGCTACGGACAGAGAGGAGCACTTCAGACCTCCAGCCTGAGGAATGTGTCATGAGTCATATTCAGACCGAGAGGTCATGAAGACAGACTGCTTTAAATTCAACTTCGGTCCTAATCACAGTCGTCATAATTTGTCTGTAAAATCAGCTCACCTGGTGTGCCAAGTGCAAATTGTTGCTTGATTGAGGCCTAAGCCGCGGTACGCAAAAAACAATGTTATTCTTCCCGTTCCCAAGAGACCTCAATCAATCAGTGTCCACTTAAGTCAGAAACAGCAGTCATCAGATTTGCCGAACTCAGAGCTTAACGTGTAAGACCTGATGGTCATACTCAGCTCAAAATCTGCGAAAGACATTAAATCAAGAGTTAAATGAAGACAAGCGAATGCCAGAACGCAACTCACGTAAAAAATATTTCAAGATGAAGGTATTACACAGAAACAAATGGCATCATATGTGATGTTTAGCAGTCTCCCAGTGCATAATTAGCATGTTAATTGCTACCAGTCACGTAATTTACTTTAAGTAAGCACTATCATAGACTTGATTGGATATCTTAGGCCTGTGCACATCATTCGCCAAGGCTCAAAGCAGTTTCTTGGCATTGTGAATTGGACTGAAGGGCTGCCCTTTCCTCATTACTCCATCTGTAAGGCTTCTAATGACATGACAAAGACCCAGAACAAAAAGTGCTGTGAGGTTTCATTCATTGGGGTCTGAAGACAAACACTCTGGGGCAGAATGACTGCGCTGGCCTAATTTCTCTCAAATGTCTCTTAGAGGCAAATTGACTTTGTCGTACTGTCTATCCGAGGTGTTCCTCGCATTTGTCATGAGCAGCATATTGCCAGATGCGTATTCATAATGAGTGTTTGTGCATATGAGTGTGTGTATGACAAGTAAAAGATTAATGGCCACAAGAAAATAAGCAAATTTCATTTGAATGTGCTGTCTTTTTGTATAAAAGACAGCGTGCCCAAATAGACTTCAAGCTATTTAAATTCCACCCTCTGTTTCTGTTATATAAACTAAGCAATTAAGCGAGTGCCAGGGTGAGATTTTCATTTCAAATGCTTTAATGCACATCACGCCTCTTCTTAAAATGAAATGAGGCTCATTCTGGCTTTTATAAATGAAAAGAGAATTTAGATCATGCAGTCAGTCAGTGCGCTTGGTGTCACAGAGTTATTGATATGCCATTAGAGCAAATTTCTGACTAATAGCTGTGAGCCTGCGTTGACCTGTTGTCACGCTAATGAAAAATGACAATCGCCTGTATTGGCTTTGATTTATTACAGTGGGCAATTACTGTCTTAGCAACGGATGTTGTGTAAAAAACAACTGCCACACAGCGAGATGGTTTAATCTAGCAGCGGATGTGTGCTGGAGGAAACTGTACATCAGTAAGCCACATGAGTACTCGTGCCTGCTGAATCCTACATGGCGAGACTGATAGAGGTTCCTGTCCAGGTCTTGCCCCGAATTGGATTTGATTCTGTAGCCGAAAGCTTGATAAAATATTGCCCTACCAGCCTCAAGTTTAGCTGGAGTTGAAGTACTACTTCAAGACAACACCCCAGATTTGTTGATAAATGAGTCAAAGTTGTTTATTTTTATTTTATGCCAAAAATCATTAAGAAAATAAGTAAATATAATGTTCCATGAAGATACTATGCTAATTTTCTAATATTTCAAAACTTAATTCGTGATTAGTAATATGCATTTGAACAATTTTAAAGGTGATTTTCTCAATATTTTGATTTTTTTTTTTTTTGCACCCTCAGAATCCACATTTTCAAATAGTTGTATCTCGGCCAAATATTGTCCTGTCAATGGAAAGATTATTTATTCAGCTTTCAGATGATGTAAAAATCTAAATTTTGAAAATTTTACCCTTATAACTGGTTTTGTGGTCACATATGATAAGAAAGTGAAAGTAATTCTCAGTTTGTGTCTTATAATTCTAAACTGTGAGAAAAAAGTCAGAATTGTAAGTTAAAAAGTAGTCATTTAAAAAAAGTAAAAGTAAAATCTTGAGACAGAATCAAGCTTCCAAAGCAAACAGTTAATAGAAGGATGTGACATTTTCATTAGCTGCATGTGGAGTCTAATTCAGCAATAAATTACACTCACAAGACAGTTCTTTTAAATGGGCCAATGAGTCAAATAAGTCAACCGAGTCAAAATGACTCACACGTTATAGATCTGAATTACTCTAAATAATCACTCCGTCTGAATTCTCTACTAACTGAGAGTTTACACAACGTGGAGTTCAAGGGTTATAATCATTTGCTGTAGTAAATGCAAATTTATGCAGATTTACAAATCATATGGAAACAGTATACTCATTCCAGTTTAACCACATACTTTTTATAGTATTCATCCAGAAGGGAATTATCATGCAGTAATATTTCAAATGACCTTTACAACTACTGATGCTGCTTATAAAGTTTCTCGTCGCAGCTGAAAGCACACAGACTCATCCAGGATTTAGAGTTTTACTCTCCATGGACAAGAACCATGCAGCCACTTGCTAGCCATCACAGCTTTGTGATTTAGGAATCTCAAGGGTGGCATCCTTGGCTGCCCTGTAAACGCCCTCATCAGTCCTGCCTCTGTTCTCAGTCCTGTTGCTTTTATAAGCTGTCCTGATAGTGGTTCACAGCCTTCGGGGATACTAAATTTTGCTGAAGGTGCTAAGTGAAAGGAAGGGTTGGGGGGAGAGAATGAAGGGGAAAAGGCTCTACTGCCCCACTGATTTACAGCTCGACTTTAATTGGGTTGTAAAATCAAATCCAGTGTTGTTTCAGGAATGCCAAGATGTGATTCCTGTGCTGTTTACAGGAGCCAGACAGTCAAGGACATGGAAAGCGAGAGGAAGAGATGAAAAGACATGAAAGGGGGAATAAAAAATTGGAAATAAAAGAAAATGAAAAAGTTTTGATATGAAGAACCACTTCACTACTGTATCATTACCAAACTAGCCATTATTGTTTCCTTTCTCAAGCCAAAATATTTTGCGCAAGACTTTAAGGGCAGGGTTACTTATTTACTTCGGTAACAATCATGATCATAAAAGTTCAGTCCAACAGAATAATAATAGCAAGAGGGGGACCAAAAAAAAGTTATTTTTATCAACCAGATTCATCTGAGCAATTACCTTATTGCAATAAACCAATTTTAAAAACAATCTAATCTAAATGCACTTACGAAGCTCACGGCAACATTTTGCACATCCAAAGGAATCAAGTCCATAACATTTGCGGTGAACTCCCGAACTCTCATTATGCCTGTAGAAAATCACATTCTCCATAAATGCTGCTCTCTCAGCAATAAATTACATCTGTGTCTGAGATACTGCAGCATTATCTCACTCATTATTCTGGAACGGTGGGTTAGGTTGAATTATTAAAGGCAGTTTATCTAATTGGATGCAAGGCTATGAGGGTAATCCCATCTACAGAGTGATATACATACTGTAAATGCATACTGCACTCAAATGAACCTCACTTGTAATTATGGGTATGTTCTCCATCTCGTTCCAGCTCACTCTGTATCTCTGTATCTGACAAAAAAGAGAAGAGAAAATGGAAAAGAGATTGTAAGTGGAGTACATTTCAGGCCAGCACTCCTACAAATAAAGCTTCTTTAATGGCTCTTAGAAATGCTTTTGGTTCAGCAACGAATCCACTTATTTCTTACATTCTTCTATGTGCTTACGTTCACTAGTTAGCTATGTGGTTCTTGGAGGGGAACAAATGTCATTATTTTGAACGTATTTGTTATATTATAGGTACTTTAAATTAATTGTCTTATGTTTAGCAAGGATGCATGTATTTACAAATACAGTAATACTGTAAAAAACCCGCAACCTTCGGGTTACAGGTCAGACTTTCTATCCATTAGGCCACGACTGTTCCAAAAAAAATGTGCTCTGATTTTAACCCATCTAAAGTGCACACACACAGCTGTGAACACACACATACACACCGTGTACACACACCTGGAGCAGTGGGCAGCCAGTGCTGCGGCGCCCGCGGAGCAGCTGGAGGTTCGATGCCTAATAATTGAATTATTTTGAACTCATATATTATACTATAGGTGTCTTATGTTCACCAAGGATGCAAATACAGTAAAACAGTAATATTGTAAAATACTACTGCAATTTAAAATAATATATTTAAATTAAGATATTTCCAGTTCCAGCAAGGGAACTACCATGGTCAAGGCACAGAAACGTAGCAACGCCATCAGTGGATCAATCATAATTTCTTGAGGCCACACAAATACTTTTTGTGCAAAAATCCCCCCAAAAATAAAAACTTCACTCAACAATTTCCTCGAAAAATTGTTTAATAAAGTTGTATTTTTTTTTCCTTATGCACAAAAAGTATAAAAAGAAAATGACGTATAAAAAAAAATCTTAATTTGCTTTTCGAAGATGAGCAAAGGTCTTTAAGAACATGAGGATGAATAATTACTGACAGAATTTAGATTTTTGGATGAACTGTCCCTTAAGGCTATATTTATATTCTAATTTGGTGCTCAAGAAACATTTCTTTTTATCGTAGTCGATCAATTTTTGGTTTTGAAAAGTAAATTCTTAGGTAATAGTCGACCTTTTTAACTGGACATTAGCACCCATATGCCTCATAATGAATTCAGTTCTAGTGTGAGCTATATGACTGAAAGCTGTTCATCATTAATCTATTAAATTGAAATCATACTGTGACAATTCACATCACTTATGCATTAATACGTACAGCAAAGAAGTGGCTGAACATATATGTAATGGGATCTTTTACACAACAGGTAGGCTTAATTTAGTATATGGCTCTTTTTCCTTTTGCTATCACAACAGAGGATAACTCCTACTAAGACAGATGAAGGAGCAGAGAGAAGGAAAGAAGAAGAATAGATGGAAAAAACGAGTGCCAGTGCGGCTAATTAGCCATGCAAATCCTCAAGCTGGCGGATTGAGTTTTGAAATGAAATTGCTCCTTTGGATCTGCAGTGCGTATGTTAATCTCTAAGCATTTGCCTGGTTGAAGGCAGTTTGTCGTTCTGAACAGAGGGTTCAAGAGGTTTCTTATTGCCGTCTCTGTCCTTCTGACTGAGCCACTGCTGAACATTTATCCTCCACAGACAGGCCTTTCCCCCTCCTCCATATTCATCAGCCATTTATAAATTATTCTCATCTCCTCTATGACGACCAGATATGCCAGTGTGTGCCAAAGATTGCTGTGCAGAATTGGGCCTTGCATGATAAATAAGATAGAGTTTATGGAAAGCTAAATAAGTAACTGCGCTGAAAATAGTTGGGATGTACAGTATGCTGAATATATTTTGGCCAGTATTGGATTTTTAATTATGTGTGCTCAATTCTTACATTTAGATTAGTTTTTGTTTTCATTATAAATAATCACAGATATCAAAGACCATATGATTGCTATCAAATAGCACACCTAGGTTCCAAACTGATTGCCGTGGCAGGATAGACAGTGTTTCATTGGGGCGCAAAGACCTGAGGATCATCAGAATAACAGTGAAAGCTAACACAATGTATCCTGATGATCCTCCCAAGGGTAACATAAAAAACGTGAAAAGCAGTGGCCCTAATACTGAGACTTGTGGTACTTCACTGATTAGACGGACACTGTTGGAAGGGAAATGAACTGGATGGTGACATCACTGAATAATCAATGAATTGGCTTTAAATGGAAAAATGACTCTTTGTTATTGTCTTGCACAATTTGTACTGTACAGCTAAGTGCTAGCTATTTAATAACAAAAATGATTGGTCAACCAGCTTCAGAAATAGCATTATAATAACATGGTTATTATGATTTTTGCTGGTTTAACTAGTGAACACAATAAATAGCCATATTTATTGTGTTCACTAGTTAAACCAGCAAAAATCAGGCTGAAGTATGGAAGTTAATTATAAAGACCTTTTCAGAAGGATATGTACTGTAAAAAGAAAATTACCATGTTATTTGGGCATCAACAAAAAGTTCCCATATAAACAATATTGCCATGTGACACTAAGCTCCAACTGCTGTCCAAAAAAAGCACCAGGACACTGTGAAATCACTCTGGAAGTTTCATGAGATCAGAAGACGAATGCGTGCGGTGAGTTCCAGTTCAGTCCCTCCTTCATCCTGATGAATGTCCATTTTTTTCTCTGCCACTAATCCTTTCACTTTTCCATTTTAACTCCCTGACAGCTTTTCAGACAAACCACATACTGTAGTGGAAAGAGACCCTAAAAATGCTGAGCTCTGATTGAAAGACCATGTTGTTGCCCCTCGTAAGGGCTCCAGATGTAACCAGAGCTTTTTGCATCCCGACTGGCCAGATCAAAAGGTCAGCGACACGTGTACTAATTCAAATGTAAGGGATTAGCTGGCTTGGACGTGACGTAGGAATGTAATTTACAACACAAGAACAGATCAGAAATGTAGACAGTCACCTTTGTTCTTCTTGGCCTCTGTCTGGTTCAGAAGAATTTGATATAATGCACCTAAGGTCTTGGAGACATCAACCAAATGCTCCACATTTCCTGGCCAAAGTTTCTTATTGCTAAAAGCAAATTCAGATGGATTAAAGCTTTTTAGAGCTCTAAATATCTTATATTGGCTTGAATAGTGAGTATTGTATTGTACACCATGACATAAGTAAATATAAGAGCTGGACACAAAAATATGGTTGTCATCAGGATTTAGCTTCTATTATAAAATGTGAAGAAAAAAAATGATCAAGTGACAAGAAGTTTGGTGGGCCTACTTAAAAAAGTGTAAACTTTTTTTATCACAATCTGGCTATATTAGATCAAATTAATGTATGAAATGTGCACAGATTGTTATCCTATGTAAAAACTGGGATAATGAGCTGATGAGCCAATGTTTATCTAGTTAGGACCTTCGTTAAAATTTTGTAAGTTTCCAACTGTAAAATATAATAATTATAATAGTGACAAAAAAGGTTTCTAACACTTCAATGAATGAAACAGAAATACATCAGTCTCTGAAGACAGATGCTGCTTCTCTATCGCTGACAGTGATGGGGGAAAGCTGGACCCAACACAAAGCAGCTTTGATGGAAAAGCTTTTACGATTGTTTAGGCAGAGCTGACATCTTCGGAGTATCTCTGTGCCGCAAGATGTGGAGTGGTTATTGCCTGAGTGCAATGCTTTTTGTGCAAAAAGATTCTGCAGAGAGACTAGAGATAAGGACGGGTACAAAAATGTACAATTTAAATCAAAGGGCTTTACTAAAATATACATTCAAAACACACAAGTACACTGGTGAGGACTTTCCACTGACTTTTTTGCTTTTATACTACTGATTCTACCCCCTACCAAAATCACTCAAAGAAACCTTTCTGCATTTTAAGATTTTCATTAAGATGTTACTGTGCAGAATCATCTGCCGATCTTTACCGTATAGGTGATTGCAGGTCTTATCTTTTTAGTTGCATTCGGCCTCCACAACGTAGTCAAAACCCAACCCACATAAGAAGCATGACTGAGTTCACAAAACGCCCAAATTTAAAACAAACAATATTCCAGCCCTCCTTACAAACTCTAAGATAAAAGAGAACAAACAAGCTTAGTACAAACACAAATACATCAATCTATGACCTCATTCATTCAAGCCATATCAACAGACACACTGCAAATGTAAACATAGGTGTGAGTGTATTAACAAGGATGTCAGGAAATGTTCTTATGTGCAATGCGTAGCCTGGTGGAAATGACCCAAAATGGTTGTTTAAGGCCAATTTAGGCCCTTCCATCTGCAGCCTGCTTAACAATCGTAAGAAGCCCTTTACAGTAAGCACATATGTCTTTAATATGCATGGTGAACGTAACTTTCCCAAACCCACAGAACAAAGTGTCCCTGTCACTGTTTGTGCTTTAGTTGGCATTGTTAGGTATGGGTCTCTAAATTTCCTTTCATACCGTGATTTATGCTCTGTTAAATTCACAATTCAGCATGGTTTTTGCTTTTCATTATTTCAAATGCCATGTTTCTCACGTTTGCCAAAGGTTTCTTTAAAGAGTCATAAGACCAAAAACAAGGGGTGTACTGCAAATCAGGCAAGAAACACACGCCACAAGAGGGTTCTGCAAACCAGAAAGGTTTGGCTGTGGAACAAACAAGCTTAATTAGGAAAACTAAAAAAACACAATTACTGCCTTGTCACAGGGAACTACATATCAAGCTTTTGTGAACTGTTCTTTTACTGTTTACACAGGTCGATACAACCGGCGGCAAGTAGAGTGCAAAGAAAAGTGCAAACCAAACAATGTCTGAATGAGCCATTCCAACATAAACTCAACCCCATAAAAAACAAGCATATGATATACCCAGACCTTAAAGGCAGTCCTGCAGCCACTCCGGCCAATCCACAATATAATCATCACTTACTTTATGGACAAGTCAAGCACACTGCAGGTGACGGGCCCTAAGCCACCCTCACCCCAGCCAGACCCCTGATATAACACCTCTTCTGTTCCGCTATTTCAGAGCCAGGCATTATGGCTGCCCGTATACCTCCAGACAAGGCATTAAATAAAGCTCAGGGTCTGTGACAGCTGGGATGTGGGTGTGATACAGAAGCCTAGCTGGGCCAGGACATTGTTGAATACGGCTGGACTATCGGAAAGTTTTGACACATAGCGTGAAAGAGCGGTGCGCTATGTACACTACTGCTTAAAAGTTTGGGGTTGGTAAGATTTCCTATGCTCATGAATGCTGCCTTTATTTGACCAAAAAATTTTTCTGGCTAAGCTGAATTTTAAGAAGCCATTACTCCAATCCTTGGTGTCACATGATCCTGCTATTATCATTGAGTTTAAGTAACTATTATTTATTAATTATTCATTTTGAAAACAGTTGTGCTGCTTTATCTGATCAATTTACTGCATCCTTGCTGAATAAAAATATACATTTAGTTAAATGTTCTAATAGGCCCCACACTTTTGAACTGTAGTACATGTTAAAAAAACTACATGGTTCCTTTAATACCCAGGTTCATACAGTGGACATACGTTTATGTTTGCCCAGCCACATTAACTTGTTGCACAAAACGTCGCTAGTAATGTCTGGTATTTCTGGAATGCTCTCCATCATGAATGCATTGTCAGTAAACTGGTATTTTACTTGGATACATGGTTTTAAAAACACACCCATAAACGCAAACACACATTCTTATCATGAGCCAACAACTTATGTAATGTCCAGTCTGAGCCATAACTGATCACATGATCGGTATGGATGACGCCTAACAATCAACACTTAAACAGATCAACAACATCCATTTTGCTAAGACAACACATCTTAGTCTGAAGGCAAGAGGATCAAATTCAATATCCCTGGTGATAATGACTGGAGCCACTATGTCTTACCTCTGATTATAACTCTTTACAGTATGGCTAGAATAAATTTACAGCTTTAGATGTGTGTTGTTTAACGGGTGTCTATAGTGGATACGTTTCTAAGCTAATGATGCTAGTTGCATTCATCCCTGGTGTCAGGGAGTTGGACGTTAACTCTACTGCCAGTTTAGATCTTTAGCCAAGATATTGTGGAGCTTAAAGAGAGAATTCGTTGTTGGAACCTGGCATACATGTGTGGTGGAAAGTTTGGTTGCATGAAGCTAATGTTGTTCTAGCCCAACTGGAGCCTTCATAGACCAGCCTGACTGCCTCCAAATAGCAGGGGGTCTCTGACCCTGTCATGGCAACAATTAAAGCTGATTGACACAAGGACGCCCAAACACAATCCCGTTCAATGTGCTATACCCGTCTGACATTGCTGTCAAAACTGGGAAGGTAAAAGCTGCCATGTTTGGTGACTCTTTTGCCTTAAATTGATAACATTTGTCAACAAAAGCCATTCTTGATGTAGTCTGAAAATCAACAGAGCAGTACTTATCAGCAAGCAGCCATACCAACCAGAACACGTAACCCTGAGTTCAGCAGGCAGGGACATTAATCAGCTCGAACAAATAGGTAATCTCCTGCTATGCTGAGGGCTTTCAGCCAGCACACCTCCATACGTCTCATCTAAACACATTGTGACATGAGCTCCAGAGGTTTCCAGGTGTTCACCACTCATGACATCACTGTTTTCAGCACAAAAGGAACTTTGAGATTATCTGGAAGAAAAAGAAAGGAGAAAAAATAACTTTGTGAAGAAAGATGGTAAAGACTAAATAATTGAGTACATACATGTACTGGCAAAGAAGGGGGCAAAGATCTCAACTTTTTCATGGTGTGTCATAAAACTAATTTTACTACTAATATACTGTTCACAAAAATATGAAATACATATAACTATGCACAAACAATGAGGATGGAAAAAGTTGTAGTTTTTCTATCATTTTTTTTTTATCATGTACTCATTTAAATGTTTAGGGTAAGTTTTTTAAAAGAAATTAATAATTTTAATGAGCAAGAATGCATTAGAAATGGATCAAATTATTTCTATTTCTTTTGAACTTTTTATCAATAAAAACATAATCACAGTTCCCACAACAATTTCAACAGCACAAATTCTTCTTTTATTTCTTAAGCAACAAACATGCTTATAAGAATGATTTCTGAAGGAACATGTTACACAGAAGACTAGAGTAATAGCTGCTGAAAATTCAAAACTAATTAAATTGCAAATATTTCACATTACTGTATTTTTTTTAATCAAACAAAAGCAGACCTGGTGAGACTTCCTAGTGAGAAATTATAATTTTTCAATAGTATATGACATGTTAATATTCGGTTTGATTTTGCACTCTTATTAACTAAAATGTTATTTTCATTGACTAAAATTAGATGCCAGTAGAGTCACAGTAAAATGAATGAATATAGACACGGAAGGAAGAAGAAACAGTGTTATGTGAACATACAAGTAAAAAAGATAAAAATAAGTTCTCCCCAGAGCCACCCTGTGCTCGATCTGCCAGCCTAAGGCTTATTAAAATGTCATTGACCCTTAAACAGCATATTTATGCTGTGTTAACTGAGCTGATGCCAGAGAACTGCACACAGACTCATTGTCACCGAGCTGGGTTGAGTCAGACAGACTGTGGCAGTCAGAGATAAGCTTTATTGCACAATGTGTGCACAGGGTCCATTTGATTGATGCTTCTCCATTATTATTACGCCAATGCGAGGTAATACATTCTGGGGTTTCATAAAAGCCCGGGTCTAAATTAGTTGTGTCAAATTGTGGTGGCGGCCCCGTTTCCCCTATCGCAGCATCGAAATGAGGTGGCACTGACAAGGTGACGACAGGGGGGTTGGGTGGGGGGAAGCGAGGGCAGCGTCAAACGGTGCTCAAAAAACAGCTCGCAGGATTTTTCTCATTAAATAATATATTTTCCCACTCTTTGCCAGTGTCTTTGTAGAACGGTGAATGTTTGCTGCCCGTGCTGTCAAAAAAAGACAGCGAAAGCAATTTGGAATGGTGGAGAAAAGCTCACTATTGCTAATCTCTAAAGACAACCAAGTATTCAACAAGAGACTCACACAGCCCAAGCTATCCTCCCTATAAATTCCCAAGCAAACAAATGTGTAAATCATCCTGGATAATTAGTGTGTTCAAAGGGAAGGAGTCCATTCCGTGTCCCAGCTCTCCCTTTCTGTGCTCATTAGAAGAGATGCGGGAGGATGAGCCGGCTGGCCATAGTCCTATTTTATCACCTGTGTGTCCCAGGGGTGGTAACATGAGCGGTGAGGTTACAGTACAGCTCTGTACAAGAGAGGGAGGGCTCTTTCAGCGGAAGCACAGGGAAGAAGGAATGCTTGCCATTTGGATGTTAAGGGAGGACAGGAGGGAAATAGAGGTGTGTGTATATAGTTGTGTGTCGGAGTGAAAAACGGTGAGAGAAACAGATATACGAACGCGTGGGAGAGGTTTGGCTTGTTGATGAGTATGTCTGTTTGTTAAGATGGGTTTTGGACTGAAAAAAGGCACCATACCTAATTATATATCCAGATGTTCAGTTAATTTCATTCTCTGATCCCATGATTTGGACACTTTGGACTGCTCACCTATGTATTATACAGGGAAAGAAGGAAGAGAGAAACCACTAGTCATGCAAAGCACTAGTCTGCACAGCATTATACAATTAAACACGCATGTTAAGGTTTTAACAGTCTTACTGTGTATATATTGATATGATTAGGGCTTCTTCAACTTAAATTCCATAAATGGCAAACTTAGTTATGTTCTTTTTCTACAAATTGTTTCCTTATGATATAAAAATACATGACAATTTTTACTTTTCGTTTATAACCAATTACAAAAAAAAAAGACAAAAGCAACACATCTGAACTGTTTAAAGAAAATACCTGTTAAAATAACTATCTATTAAAAAAGGAAACAGACATACACATGCCCAATCAATGAAAAATAACAAAAGTAGATCAGAAAAAAAAAAAATCTTTCAATTGATCCTTCCTCTCAACCAAATATTTATCTCTGCATACCTAAATCATAATTATTATGTAAAAAGTTTAACCCTGTTGTTTTTTTAAATCCCTAGACATTGAATACTCTGTCTATTAACTTAAGTTGAAAAGAAAAAAAATGTAATGATGCTGAGAGCGAACGAGTAACAAACTTTGTCTCTCATTACCATTTTAAAACACGGATATCTTATCAGTCAGACACTCAAACACACAACCTATACCTCCTTTCTTGTGTAACGTGTGCCTTCAAAAGCTTTATCAACCACCCCAGACCCCACCCAGAGTCACTAAGTAGAGTCTGACGCCTTTGAGTCTTCGCCAGACTGTAATTTCTTGCTTAAAAACAATGCTCAATGAGACCAACAGGTCAGCACAATTTTACTGAGTATCAATTACACCGCTGTGCTAAAGCAAACAAAACAGAAAAAACCCTGTCTCCATCAGCGCCTCCCTTAACATACCACTTTAGAGACTAGTAGAGCTATTCAGGCACTTGTGAAAACCTTTAAACACGCTGGAGGCGTCTAATGTCGCACTTAAGTGTATTTGCTCTTTTAGCAGTTGGGGAATTTTTCTTTCAGGGTTCTAATTAGGATAACTTTATGTTTTTTTTTAGTATTGAAAAAACAAAACAGATATGGATCAGCTAAGGAAAAATTTAATATTCTAATAAATGTTACAGACAAGCATAACCAAACATTTCAATTCAGTCTAGTTGCCCTAAAGAGCCATTAAGCTTTCCGTTGAAAGACAAAAGCTAAAACAGCAGCAACAAGCACCCTTTTGCCAACTCGCGCAACCTTTCCCCAGATGCAAAATCACTCTAATTTGTCATCGCTCTTTGATTACGCAGTGCAGCTAACAAGGTATCTTTCACGCTCTGGCAAACATTAACAAGTCATGGATGGCAGAAATTTAATTATACAGTTTGGATCTTGTAAAAAATGCTAAATGTTTAAATGAGAGCTCTGCTTATGTCCTGGGTAATAGCATTAGGCTAGAAGCTGACATTAACAAATAGCGTTCATTACATATTTTCCATGTGACCGGGTCAGATCTTCCTGTATGTAAATATCTGTGGGAGAGGAAGTTCATACTTAAGGATGAAAAATGCAATAGTATTTTATTGCAAATGATAACTAATTATCTATTAAAAAAACTAGAATGTGTAAAATATATTTGTACTAACCTTTTATAATAAATAAAAGGTTTTATTACCTACTGTATTTTAGTGGAATCTTAGGCTTGATTTTTGATTTTCCCACACTTTTCTTTCCCGACATTTATGAAATCTATTTGAGATACTGTTACAAATAATAATAGCAAATACAACAAATAGCCCACTTTTTTGCTTGGATATGTCAAACAGAGGATCAGCGAGTCAAAATGAGTGCCAAAAAGCAGTTATTTCTACA
This sequence comes from Enteromius fasciolatus, assembly GCA_032361145.1. Taxonomy (NCBI): domain Eukaryota; kingdom Metazoa; phylum Chordata; class Actinopteri; order Cypriniformes; family Cyprinidae; genus Enteromius; species Enteromius fasciolatus. The sequence continues at coordinate 14,026,119 of JAUMHR010000062.1, read as the reverse complement.
TCCAGCTGTCTTGACTGTCAAAGGATCACGTCGAAGGCAGGGTTTCCAGACTCTATCAAATTAAGGAAAGATGAACTGTTTTTGGAATGGATGCAGGTATTGTGTACACAGGTGGCTAAACTCAACGCCAACATTTCCCACAACAGTTTAAGCACTAACCCTGAAATTTCAACCTGATGGGATAAACTGGGTGCAAAACCAAAACTAATTTTATCATCTATCCCTTGAGTGCCTCAGATGGAAGCTTGGACAGTCATACAGTAAAAGAGTAAAATGAATAAACCCTTTGTTACACATAATGCTTCCCACCTCATCAATAATCTCTTGTACACTTGAGCTCATCATAACAGGTTTCACCTACGCAGAAGCTTTCGGTGGTCTCTGGTGTTGTGAACAAGCCAAGAGAAGGGAGATCTCTCCAGCTTTAGCCTGCATCTTTACAGACCCTTTGAAAAATCAGAGAACCTGTCAATCAGGAGATATTAGAATGCAGTGTGCCATGATTTGCCGTATTTTCATTTACATTCCAACACTGAAAAGAATGACATCTGGCTTGGCTCAAAATAATTTGTGAGGAATGTAGTGAATCCAAAAGCTGGAATAGTTAAAATTTTTCTCAGCTTAGTCACTTTAAATTGCCAAGTAACAGAAGTGGTAAGGTTTTATGACAAAAAAAAAAGAAGCACTCATTCTATAAAATTTGGTAGGCTGAGAATTTAGAATGTCTATATATATATTTAGATTCCAGCAAAACATGACTCACCTTTAAATTCATAAAGAGACACTTCGGCAAATATTTGTATTGCTTTTTAATGAATGGTTACTTTTTGACCTTTAATGAGCTGCAAGGGCTTGTTTAGGTTTCTACACTTCTGATATCACATATGCTTCTGGTCCCACAGCAGAGTATAACAGGGAGGTCGGGAACATGTGACATTTGTTTATGTAAGAAAGCAATCCATCTAATGACTGAGTCATCTTCTCAAAGGGCCTCTGATAGAGGAGAGCTGAGATGCGAGTCACACGGGGAGGTTGCAAGACTCATCTCCAAACCCAGGCCCATTAGTGTGATCAATGTGAAAGAGAGAGATAGAAAGAGACAGTCTGACCAGAGCATTGTATTAGAGTGATATACACAAGAAATGTAACAAGTTTCGATATAATTTCTATCGGCTGGAATCTCTATTTTGTGCACTGGATCTGTGGAAGTCATGTATCACGTTTCCATGAGTCCATTTGAAGCATTTAAATATTTTCAAACTGTATTATTTGTGTTATACGTGCAATAGTCACTTTCTATGGATGACCCCCATGCATCTCTAGTCTCTAATCAAACCTTCTCCAAGTTGGGTTGAGTCTTGCTGCCTCTTAGAGGTAGGAATGTGTGAGGCACACACTAAATCACACACACAGTTAATCACATTTGCACTTAATTAGGAATTCAAAATCTGATTAATGAACACTGTCACACTTATTCTCTAAATCTATTTTACATTGACGGTCTATTGTTGGCACTCATAAAGGTATAAAATTTGATGTAAATAAGCCTCGGGTGGTTCTTTGCAATCAATCTCGATCTAAACATTTAAGCAGCATTTCAAATCTGACTCTTAATTTGACTAAGAGCCTGATTTATTTGCATTTCCGTGGTTGTGAATAAAAATCCTTCCTCTTCAGTACTGAAAAAACACTTTGCTTGCACGCCTGAACCACAGATGTGTTTGTGTATCTAAATAAATTTCCATTTGCTTAGACTTTGGATGTATAAATCAGGAAAAGTAAAAGCTGTATTCAAATATGAAGCACACTAAACTATTTAATGTCCAACTATCTATCTGGACATCATGAAATCAGAGTTTTCTGTTTCTGTGACTAAACTGCAATACCTACCCTGCATTTTTCTGATAGCACTGGCCATAAAGATGTCTTTCTCATGCTGAGATGTCCCAAATCCACACATAAAGCTGTCCAGAAAAAACTACAGCCAGCTCTTCACTGCAGCAAACCATGGGGGCTCAGAATTCACATTCGCGATGTCTTCTCTCCTACTTGAGGTTACGCTTGCAGACCATAAAAACACTGAGATCCTATTAACAAAAACAAGGAAAAGATTGATAGCAGCTGTTTGTCCTTGTATTTTGATTTCAAAACTGATATAGCTGAACTTTCTAAACAAACGACAGCAGACACTTCCAATTATTTGTTGCAAATTCTTGCGCCTGTTTTATAATTCAATACACTCTAAGTATTCAGAGTAAATATAACAGAGATAAAAGAGAGTAATCTATTATTTGTATATATGCTCTTACTTTTTTGATTCAAACTGAATGCACTGTATAATTACGCTATGAGATTTCCATTTCTGTGTTACTCAAGAGAACAAAAAAAAACACATACTTCTACAAAAGTTGCAGTAACAAAACTGCAAGGACAAACCCAAAAATACATAAACACTGGCATGATGTTGTGCAATGAAGTTCTCTCAGCCTGTCCACTCAAACACAGCGTTTCCGCACATTCCTTTATCATGAAACCGATAATGGTGGTGCAAAAACATTTGACCCAGGGGGCATTGCAGGGGGACGGCCCAGCTATGGTTATTGCCTCTTCTTTCACCCGGGATGGCCGAAAAGGCCAGGGTGTGATTTGTTAAATGCGAGTCAGCCCTTGCATTGTGTCCTCATCACAGGGACATCTGGCACAAGCAAGCCGGTGTTTTGACTGAGGTCTCCATCTCTATTCTGACGCAGTGGGCTGTACTGCATTGAAACACTGCTTTGCCTTTCTCATGGTAATGCTGCAAACTACAGGAGCAGATGTGAAACATTTGGTTCTGTTCTTGTTCACTTGTAAAGAAATAATGCGCTGCTTTTACTTTCATTTCACCATGCTGTGTTCTTCTCCTTATTAAAAACGAAACAGAATACGGCAACAAGGAGAAAAAAAAAAAAAAAAGATGGTCGTCCTTGGTGGCCTGAAGTGCGCTGAGGTCCGAGTGTAATTGGAGTTGGAAGAATGACAGACTAAGGAAAAAAGCAAAAGAAGAGCCAAATGTTCTGTCAGTGATGTATCTGTAAGGACATAAAAGATAAATGGTGGTAAAACCTGTGATGGAATGAACCAACTTTTTTTCCTCTCTCTTATCCATCCACACAAATGATGAAGTGCACACGCCCTGTAGATTTCGAGATAATGTTTATAGATTTAGTCATGCAGTAATGCATGTCTGAAATAATCTTATTAAACCATTACCCTGACTGTGTAAACACACACTTGCACAAGAGATCAAACAACGTATCAGTTCCATACTCAATTTTTCCTCTATCCAATGGCTTAGTTTTGCATTAGTTTAAAATTCTACATATATTTCCAAACAAAATGTCAAAGCATTTTGGCCTGACTTAATCAAGGGATTTACTGCAAAATACTGTTCACAATCTTAACAACAGTAGGCTATAGCGTTGATTGGAGAGGCATTTGAGTCTTAGCAATGTAGTTACTTTTAAAAAAAAAATTGGTGAATTTGGTGATTATTGTGAATCTACAAACCATGTCTTGATTTCTCTACAACCACCTTGCGTAAACTACAAACCTGCATTTGTTCCTCTGTGGCCACGGGCGCTAAATGTGACATTTGCTTTGAACACGAGCGTGACCGTTCCTCACCCGAAACTGACAGGTGGGCGGAGTCTGCACTGCCCGTCCTGCCCCCTATTGGTTAGTGGCATGCAAATGAAATGAGCTCGGAAAAGGTTTGTGAAACCTGATTGGACCGCGACATGTCAGTCACTCCAGGTGACGTCATTCTGAAGTTAGATACAAGGCACACACGTGTGAGCTACTAGTGCAATAAAAGTTTATCAGAATTTTACAAATCATTGGAAGCAAACCCTGGATTTAAAAAACTAAATATTCATGAAATTTACCTTTTTTTTTTATTTTAGGACAAATTACAGGGGTTAAATTATTTTTCGCTATAAATGTTGGATTTGAAAACAAACTATTAATAAATAATTTAAATGGACTCCTCTAACATAGTGCTCTAAACTAATTCTCAGGTCAGTAACTGTTTACATAACGAGAAGAAGCTTTATATATGCGCAAGGATTTTTGGAGAGCGGCGCGTGCGAACCCTAATCCACCTTTGATGCTCTCAAGCTCCAAACTCTGCCTTATTTTTTGATGGCAAGACTGAATAATGCCAGTCTAGCATGGCTGTCTCTCCAACTCATGCCAACCGTGGACCGACATGGCATTTAGCCGCGTCTTTTCGGACCCTCCGTCCAAGAGCATCTTTAAGACCTTCGCGGTCATGTTGCTGTCTATACTCGCGTCTTTATACTTTCTCCACTGCCTCACGGAGCGATGCGGGACCTGTATACCTACAGAGAGAAGAGACGCGGGTCCGGTGGAGGGATTTTACGCATCGAAACTTAAAGATTTTGAGTCGCTGAGGAGAAAGAGACTTCTTCAGAAATGGACCGTGATGAGGCACCACAGCTTGATCCACCGGCTCGAAAGTGTCCGTGAAGAGGATTTACCAGTTATTGACGCTGACAGACGCGTTTTCCAGGCGCACGTAAAGATTTCAAACTCTTTGGATGTAGATTTGGAGACGGGAGAATCGTATTTGGATACAGGTAAACTAAGTGCGTTAGGTGAGGGCAGTAAGAAGCTGCCCCAGGCGATCATCATCGGCGTGAAAAAAGGTGGGACGCGCGCGTTGCTGGAGTTTCTGCGCGTGCATCCAGATATTCGCGCGGTCGGAGCCGAGCCGCACTTCTTCGACCGTAACTATGACAACGGAATAGACTGGTACAGGTAAGCTACATTTCCATTATGATGATGTGCCTAGTTTACACAACAGCTTGAAAAGACATGCGTTATTGTTTTTAGATATAATAAATGCATTTAAAATAAATAATTTGTGTCTCTGGTGACCTTGGAGAAGAAATATCAACATTATCATTTATATCTATTAATCTTGATCTAATCTATTATCAGTAATGTTATACTGTATTATTGTATAAAATAACAATAATATTATTATGAATAACTTTTTATTAGTAGCTGTATTATTTCATTTTGCTGTATAATAGGTCAACAAGCGATTTGAATAATAATTAAATTAAATTAAATTAAATTAAATTAAAACGGTACACGCAAGCCAAATCTAAATATTACTCTGTAAATATATAGTATTAGAATAATAAATTTGCTAAGATAAAGGAGAAAACTATTTGGGAAGTTCACAGTTTTGTTCATTTAAACAAATGCAAATTCTATATTAAAAAAGGTAGAAAAAAATACGCAAATAAACCATTTCTTTGGATTTAATGTTATTGTATTTACACTATTAACAATTGAAATGCTTTACACTAATTGCTGTAGCTTTTTCCTAATTAATCAGTAGATCAGAATAAAAGTATTAAATCAGAAAGTATCTCTTGAACTTTTTGATATTTTTAATTTCAGCAACTTAAAGACAGAACACAAACTAAAAAGCATCCTCACAATATTACATAAAGCATATAGCTGTTTGAGATCAATATCTTTACATTAATGAAAAAAAAGAAGGTGCAATAAGCAAATCTTTACACTCGCTAGAAGTAAAAAAAAAAATAATGCCATCAAACCTTTTACTATTTTTATAATTGTTTTATGATTGTATTAGTTTATATGATACCTTAACTTTTTAACTAAGGAACGAAGATTTAAAATGTATGAAATCGAGACTATGAAAGTGTGAGACACTAAATAAAAGTGTATTTTGTGGTATTTTTTGACACACTCTCTCTCACACACACACATACAGAGATAAACACAATTTCCTTTTTTTAATTATTTTGTCCCTAATGAAGACTGCAGGCCAGTCAAAAAGTTCAATGTCAGTGGTACACACACACACACACACACAGTTATTATTGTACATTTTTGATGCTTGTATATGTATTTTCTGTGCATCTATATGGTGTGTGGGTGTGTGTGTGGTTCATTCACATATCTTCAGGCTGCTGTTACAGTTAAAAAGCAGCTTGTCTTTTGCTGCTCAGAGTAATGGGGCATATCAGACATCACAGCTCTATTATTAAGAGGGATTATGGCCATAATGAAAGGTTACCTGTCTGTCTCCGCAGGTATATTTCACCACCAGATTTAGTTAACATACTGGGTCATGCAAAAGTGCCAAAGCAAACTTGTCCCAATGCTATCTTTCCCGCCCCTCTTTTCTCCTCTGGTAGACTTCCGGATTTCAATTATATATATATATATACATATAAGGAAACAAATAAATACAGAAATTCTTTAAGAACACTTACTCCCTTTAACAACGTGCAGTCTCTCTTTTCAGCATCACTCTTTCACACCATTCTATTCATTCTTTGTGCTTTGTTATATCCATGAGGATCCCATCCATCCAAAAGAGTTGCCAGGATTCTTGGGAATGCGACACAAGGCTCGAAAAAGAGGCCTGATAGTCATAAACCCCCCATTTTTTTTTAGAAAGAAAGACCCTTAATTTAATTTAAATGTGACACAAGAAAACAACTGCAACATCAAAATTATTTGCCCGAATAACAGCATGTACCATATTACTAATCCATTTACAGTATGTCTGCATGTGCTGTGTACTGCTTTTAAACAGAAAATTTGTTTAAAAAATGCAGCCCATCAGGTAAAATAAGCAAAAGGTGTGTGAAATAACAATGCAGCATGATTTACTTGAGCTAAAACACAACTGTGGAAGGGTGTCAACTTTCTACAAGACAGGAAAAAATAAAGAAATAAACTAAGCGGCCAATGTTTTTCTCTCACTTTCTTTTCTCAAACGAGCTGAGAGACATTTCCTGAATATATGCACAAGGCGTGACAGTTTGATGGATCTGTGCAAATGTCTTAAAAATAAAGAAAACAAACATAAAATTACTTTTGCAGCATAAATTCTCACCCTTTGTCAAACCCTCTGGGAATAATTGCGTTCTCCCGACCGCTGAAGTTATGAATGGGCTCTGTTTTTTCTCTCTCTCTGCACTAATCACTGTGTCCAATTTGCTGGAATTATGTGACTCTTTTCAGGCTAGGCTGTGAATGTTTAAACACAGAGACTTCCATCTGCAGGGATGAAGGTCCTTTGTGTGTCGTAATGGCTGATACGGAGACTGTGAAGGAATCACACAACTTAGCTTCTTTTTGGGAACGTGAGACGTGTGTGTGTTTTGTCAATTAAGTTGTTCGTGTCCAGTTGGTCGTATTGGTAGCACAAAATGCACGAAATGAAAATGCTGAGCATTTTCTATACTGTTTTCAGCAGTCTGTCAAAGAATTAGCCTAAATGAAAAAGAAATTGCAATGTTGCCAGATTGCATCTGTGCTACTACAAATATCAGTGTTGTGGTTGCTTGTCAAAACATTACTCACCCATCTGCAGTCAACATCGCAACAGTGAAATCAGACACGCAGCCAGAACATCTGTGAGAGGTAAAACACAGAGTATTAGATTATATAATATTATGAAAAGCAGACTTTTTCTTTGGGCTACCAAAGAACCCCTACCAAAGAAGAAATTATTGACAGTTCATCGGCTCACGGTCAGCTAAAACAAAACGTTTCTCTGTCTTGTGTTGAGACAATGCCACTTAAACCCCAGTGCTTTTGTTATGGAAATCTGTTCTGAGCGATAGATCTGTGAGAAAAGAGATCATTTAAAAGGCTCAATGTAATGGGAGGTCTTTGCTTAAATGAAAGTCTGTTATGATCAAAGCTTCTAAAATGACCCTTCCAGAAACCTGTTGTGTCCAGGGTTGTGTTTTATTGATTAAATTCGACTGGAAAGTATGAGGCCTTTACTCTCCAACACCTAATTTATCCAGTAGATATCGTATCCCATAATTCCCAGCTGTGGTAAAGGACACATTAGTATACTGTCTATCACAATTACCTTAGTCTGCAGTTTCAGAGCTTTGGGTTGCTTTTAAAATAAGTTTATTATGCTCACCAAGGCTGCGTTTATTTGACAAACATACAGTAAAAAAAGTAATATTGTGAAATATATTATTACAATTTAAATTACGTTTTATAATTTTCTACAGCCGAATTTGCTAATTATCTGCTATTTATTTATTTGACTCTTAAAATAAATGATAAATTTAATTCATCCTTTCTAAATAAATATATTAACAATTTGAACAGTTGGACATTTATTAAGCTTTACAATGTATTGACAACTAATGCAGCCAGGGCCCAAAACCATATGAACAATTACACCACATTCAAAGTGAGGAACATCTCCAAATAAAGTTGTGATACAACATCTTTGAAATATAATTTTGCTTCTGGTATTGCACTAATAGTCATACGTACTGAATTAGTTTTGTTTATAAATTATTCGGGCCACTTTACTTGTGGTAAAAATGCATACTTCCTTTTAATTATAGCATTGTTTTATATGCAAGGAAATTAAGTAATTACACATCTGGAGAGCCTGCGCGCTTATGTTTCTTTGCACTCTTCCCCCTTGGTAGCCCCTGCGGTGAGGGCTTCTCTCAAGTGGATTCAAGGAATGCATATCAAAGCGTAGCCACTCAAACTACATTAAAACTTCTTTCAAATTTAAGCTAGAAAATGTGGAAAAAATCCTAGGCCGCAAATCTGAGGAAATTTCTTTAGGACTTCTCATTTTTCTCCTTGAACTATCCTAAGCTGAAGTTTGCATTGAGCAAGTAAACTAGTTAGCAAAGGCTCCAAATGTCTCTGAACATTAATAGCATTCAAAGCAACAGAGTTTGACTTGTAAAGCTGCTTTGTGATTAAGTGGGAAGCAGGCTCTGTGTTTGGAGCTATAGACACATCTCTCATCACAGGTGTTGTGGAGAAGGTTTTGGAGGACCTGTGGAGAGGCTGGCTGGCCATTTGGCAGAGGATAGTGTGAACTCCATTGGAATAAGGGGAATGTTCTTGAGCGATGCATGGCACAGACCCCGTTTCTTGTACACAGAACATGGTGTTCGCTTCACACTGGCAAACGCAGCCTGTGGTTTATAACGCAGTGGCAAAGTTCCTGGGAAAATAAAACCTCTGTGTTAGTGGAAATACAGACAGATTCACATGAGTACAGTAAAAAATCTGTAACATATACATTTGCATTCAACTCGCTATTTTTACATTTGGTCTGGTGGAGTATTTTAAAGAGTTGAACCCAGCATGATCTCATTAGCATTAATATGTAAAGCTTTGTTTAAAAAATAGAAATACCTATGGTTTCACAAAGGACCTTTAACATCCTTGGAACCTTTCTATTAAATGTTATTAGTAACACTTTACAATGAGGTTCATTAGTTACAATTAGTTGACATAAACTAAGAATGAACAATGCTTCTATTAATTTTAGTTCATGTTAATGTTAATTTTAGCATTTATTAATGCATTATTAAAATGATTGTTGACATTAGTTAATGCACTGTGAATTAGCATGAACTAACAATAATAACAATAATAATTAATAATCTGTAATATGGATCAATACCAATATGCTGCTACTAATATATATATATATATAATAAATTAATATTCATCATTTGCAATTAATTATCATCTAAAATTAAATCTAAAATTAATGTAATTGCATGCATTCTATATATAGATTCACAAAGTTTGAGCAAAAGTTTTATGCATGTAAAAAGTTTCAAAATACATAAGTGAAAAAATGCACACACTCAAAATCTCCACTGTGCGAGTACTGCATATTTTATAAATATCAACGACATCAAAAATGTTTTTTGCTGAACTTAAGGTGCAAGTAAAACAATGGAGCTTTATTATTAGAACCTTTATTATTAGGAATCCCATGCAGTCGCTCACCTGCTCGCACACACCTGCATGTGCTTTATTAGACTATTATAATGTTTTCTACCTGAGCTAGCCTCGAGGCAGGTTGTACTGTAATGTTGTAGCGCTAGGATGACATAAGCCAGCTGGGACATGAGATCACAATGAACAAAGAGACCCCTGTGTGTATGTGGAGGCCTTTGATCTGGTTTGGCTAGGGGCACCACTGTGACATGTTCGCTCAAGTTACCACAAATACACCAAGAAACACTATCATCTCTCTTTGCGATTCTTAGTCAGTTTAGCAGACAGTTAAACAGCATAATTACAATCTTCCAGACACTTTTCGATAACTGCAGGTATGCTGATCACATTTCGCTCAAAGCATTTCCTTGACAACGACACTGCTGTAAAATTGCACGCGTAATCATACTCTTTGACTAAAATGAACTAAAAGGGGACTGTTTATTTTGTAGAGCAAGATGCCAGCGACTAAAGCTCGAGCCAAGTTAGAGCCTTGTGATTTACAACGAGACACTGAAAGTATAAATGCTTGTTTGCGTGTGTATATGGACGTGGGTCACAGGAAGGTTCAGACCTTTTATGTAGGTCATGTTTGGAGGTGAGAGGGGTCAGTAACTGGATCTGTAAAGTGAAGGATTTCAGGAGGGTGAAAATTAACGTCGGAGTACAACTGTGTGAGGGAACTCGAGAGGTCTCTTAACTCTTGTTGAGGGAATGTGTGAGCAAGCAATCTGATATACACAGATAGGCTGTGGCTGGTTACGGCCAACTACCTCATGATGCAATAGACATTGCGATATATATGTCCCAATGAATCATAATGTCATAATTGGGTCGTGATTAAAACTGACCCAAGCAAGTGAAAACTTCACTTTTTTACGCTAATTTTAATATTAACACTTATGAAATGATTCTTCATTAACTGAATTGTAGGAAAATATTTATAAAAAATCTGCTTTCGAAATCAAACTATATTTACATGAGGTTTTGAGTTTTTCTCACAGACACAAGCACACTGAAAAGAATTATGTTAAATATGTTTGCAAGCCACGTGAAATCTTGGTACCGGCAAAAATGAGTCGGCCAGTGTTGTTTTCAATCTTAAAAGTTGCCCATTATTAAAGAGAAGAATTGAAGCCATTGATTAACCATAATCAGCATGAGGTTGTTTGTATACACACTTCTTGGTTAATATTATACCTTATTATATTGTTTTGTCATCAAGCAAGAAACTTATATAAATTCAAAAATAAACAAATAAATAATGCTAAAATAAGATTTTCGTACAAGGACCTAAACTATAGGTTAGAAAATCTAAAATAAAAAATAAATATATAAAAATAAAAATATTGCGATTGTTTTCCTCAAAACACTCTATATGATACTTTAGATCCTTGTAGGTTTTATTTTTTATACATTGTTGTACATACACATTAAGTACAACATGGACTGCATGGACTGGACATCAATCCATACGTGTTTTCCCCATCCATGACCATTTAGACAAATGGGTTATAATATAATATAATAATATGATGGAATATATAATATAATGAACTATCCAACCCGTTTCCCCATCCATGACAACACTGCAACAAGCAGTTTGGAAAAGAGATGGATAATATAATACCCTATAATATACGTTAATGTACACAAAAATATAAACATACTCTATATACAAAGATCTAGAGTATAAATACCATTTTTAAAAAATGACTAATTCATAAAGAGTACTGACACTTATTTTATACCCTCGCATATACAAACAAGCACACATACGCACTTACGACAAGTGTCTTATGACTGCAGAACACACATTGTGTTAACCCCCTCAAACACACACACACACACACACACACGCAAACACTCTTAAGCAGCTGATCCCCAGAGCCATTTGGGGGGCCAGGGCACAGTGCTGGCTGTCAACAGCTGCCTGAAAGGCATTCTGGGAATCCAGCCCCCAGTGGGCACTGAAGAGAGCGAGCAGGTGTGGACTGCTCCCCAGACACCTTCATACACACACAAACCCACCTGATGCCATTGTCTGCTACAGCTCCCTCGTAACTTGAAAACAGCAAATTTGCAATGTTCATTACTAAGATGAGCACAAGCAGGTTTTGACTTGGTTTTGGGCGAGAGACTGTGAGAGTGACCTGCGTGCAGACACAGATGGCAGTGCAAGGGATCGGTTACTCACAAGTCGGGTGTCACCACTTGTTTATGTTGTTCGATTCATGCACGCTTTGAAAAGAGTTAGGGACTGTATTTAACTACAAAGATGGTGACTTTTTATGTTGTGTCACACAGCAAATAAGCGCAGAAAGATGCTTACAGTACATGTCTAAAAGTTTCATCCACGTTACTCTCGAGACCAGTCTGCAATCGTTTAGAAGAAAATAGTTCACACAAACATTATTTACCCATGCTCAAGTCACTTCTAACTCTACTGACTTTTATTATTCTGTAAAGAAGAAAATGTGATTTTTAATATTCTGGCCATTCATTTCAATATAATAAGACTAGACTAAGGCTATCAAAATAACAACAGAACATGATTTAAAACTGGGAATAGTAATCATTATAAACATTATTGTAACATTTTTTATTTATTTAGTCATTTTACAAACTAAAAAGTAGTAGTTTGGGGAAAATTTCTTCTGAATTCTTCCTGCAAACAGGAAAGCAGGGCTGTGAAAGATATAAGAAGTAAAAAAAAAAACATTTGAAAGTATTCATAGTTCTTGTTATCAGTTATATATTTTATATTACATCTTCTTGTCTTGTGTTTAAGTAAATGACAGCACCTTCTGTACATTAGCATATACTGTACTTCAGCTTGTGATGAACCTGTGGATTTCTCTTTTTATCCATCTGCATTATTATGGTGGTTGTCGTTGTTTCTTAAAGGTATAAAATAGATTGTAGTAGCAGCGTTTGTAAAATTTACAGTTTGCTCTGTAAATGTTGTAAACTGTAAGCTGGCAAGATTATTTTGTAACTATAGGCTTTTTTTAACAGTGCATGTCTTCTAAAGTAATATAAGTTTGGAACAGAACGAGTAAATGACAATAGAATTTAAAATCTGGCGTAAATCATCTCTTTACGTGGTACAAAGTGACTGTTTTCAGTCAAAGTTGGTCATTTTCCGTGACATGTGATCTGCCTTTACAGTTAGAAACAACCAAAAGTGTTGCATGGTCACATGACGACCTCCTGCAATTTAATCAGATTCGTTAGGGCATGTGAATTACTGCGTAACCATATACAAGCTATAAGAGACAACAAGTCTTGATAGCATACGTTAACAGCAGCTGCGTCTGCTTTATCTTGTTTTACCAATAAAGACATCTCTTGAATGTAAGTGGATCTAAGTGAATGCGTTTTATTGCCACAAAATTGTGAAACCTCCACAGATAAACACAGCAATTTATTCAACGAGCTCTTAAGGGCATGTCTGCGAATGTAGATTTTTGTTTATTTGCTCTGGGCGTTGTGGAACTACACTGGTTGATGTTTTTGTATATTTTAAAGCAAACTAACCCTGGGCGGTTCTCAATGTATCAACCGAAGCAGCTCAAAATTTCAGCGCTCGCAGCAATTTAGTGTCATTTCACCTTCCTGTGCGCAGATTCCTCGCTCTTTCCCTAGAAAAACCTCGAAAGTGGTAGCAAAGTGTTATCCTGTCATAAAGAAGTTGAAATAGTACACCAAGCACTTGGCAGTAGAAGTGCATGTGGGTTTATGTCCGTGCAGAGCCTGCAGGAACAATGCAAAAAGAGTCTGACAATGTAAAGGAGCCGCTGATGTCTGTGAACTAAACCCAGCAGCGCTGAACAAAACTACCCGCAAAGAACAACAATACAATAGATCAATCCTGCAAAAGACCGCTACAGTGTCGCTACAGTGAGCCAAAAGATGGTACAGAGAGTCGACACAAAGAGAGAGCGAGAGGGGTGTTGTGGGTAAATGATGCATGGCAAGAGCGCATACGTGTTACGGGCCTCAATGGGGCGGAATGGAGGAATAAACCCTCTCCGTCGCATGATGGATTTCACTTTCCCAGCACACAGGCAACAGCTTTATCACAGGAAAGGGAGACAACAATTTTCCATCTAAGACAGACATGAGAGAGAGAGAGGCAAATCGTAGTTCATTTTCTATTCTGAAATCAGTATTAAAATGGCTTAAATTACCAAAAATCAATACTTTCCCAGCATGATGATATTAATTAGTAACATTTATTATTTACTAATTTATTATTATTGTATCAACTTGAAATGCAAACCTATTATAAGCATTTATTCCATTCATGAATCCAGCACAAAGACCTTTTTTAGTTTTTTATTGTGTTTTTGGCAAACTTTGTTCACAATTGAAATATTACAAGAGCTCTTTTAAATTATACGTTTGCACTAGTGTTGATGTGGTTCCTATTGTTAGGTCTTTAACGCTGTGGGTGTCCTGAGAGCTGCTGTGTGTAATGTGTGTGTTATCTTTCCATGTGACCCGTGCCAGCAGTACAAAGCATGCCAGTCCTGTGGTGTCCCTATGCCACTATGAATCAGACAGAAAACAGGACAGAGAGAGGGGGGGAGAAAAATGCCAACTGAAAAATGTGTATGTGTGTCAGCCCAGTTTAACCCATTCTCTCTTCCTGTGCATTTCTGCCAGGCCTGCAATCTCCTGCAAATTAACACATTAAGAAGAAATCTATTCACAACTTCACGACATTGATGGTGCATTCATATAACATCAGAAATACTGTGATAAGGATAAAAACATTCTTTGTTCCAGCATTCATTTTTTCTACTTTTAGAAATCAGTTTATCATATAAAACAATTAAAATGGCAGCTGCTTCAAAAGATGAAGACATATGTAGTAACCTCTGCTTGTATTATATTTTATTATAACTGATGTTACCTAATGTGATTTCTTAGTTCTTTAATATTTTATAAGTGAATACATTTAAGGTACTATTTTTAAATTAATTTATTTCTATTTAGGCATCTAGCAGAGGCTTTTATTCAAAGTGACTTACAGAACAGACACATACAGTAAGTAGTTTGTCACAGAGTACACAACAATGACAATTTATACGAAAGCCAGATTAGTAAATAGCATGATAAGGTCTAAACAAAACCTACACTTAAACAAAAGAACAGATA
>JAUMHR010000062.1:13995902-14007150 GCA_032361145.1 Enteromius fasciolatus | reverse complement strand
CTCATGAGCAATTCGTACATATTCGTACGAGGTGCCAAATTTGTGCCAATTCGTACGACCTCACTCGTACGATTTCGCACAATTTGTCTAAAACCACATGATGGGTAGGTTTAGGGGCGGGCTTATGTTTAGGTCATTCGTACAAATTCATACGAATTAGCCACCTCGTCAAATACGTACGAATTGCCGTGAGATCAAGTTGGGAGCTCCTATGCCAAAACAAAGCTATAGATCACTTTTAAATTATATAAGTGTTGAGAAACTAGACGTTTTGAAGGCAGTCTCCAAGTTCCCATAAATAGGATAATTCTGACGAATCATGAATACTGTATAAATTGAATAGTAGCCAGTACTATCAGATAACACAAATTTGCTTATTCTGACATCCATAAGACAAGCCTTGTCATAATTCTGCTGTATTTCCCAATCACAATCCACACTATGTGCACATTTTGATTTTATTTTTAGCCACTGATGTGTTCGTGTGCGCGGCAGATTGTTTTGACTTTAGAAATGAATTTGGGAAATGTATCATGGCATTTTCTGTCTAATCCAGTGTTACAGAAACATGCAAGAAGACCCGCGTACACCACAGCTCCAGTAACAGACACTTGAGGGTTGGCAGTCTCAGCCCAACTGGGCTGATCTCCCACACAAACACACAAAGCAGAGAAAAAGAGAGAGGCCTGTGGTAAAGACATCATACCTCACATGTGAATGCTTGATGCTCTGTATTAATCCTTATTCTTGCGGTGAAATCTCTCAGGTGGCCACCATCTCTGCAAACATACAAGCACTCTTAAATACTGCACACGGTGCAATAAACCACCTTTAGTCTTTTAGGGTGTTAGTCTGAATAGCATATAATCCTTACCACAATAGCTGTAGATTTATGACACTAAATTAGCAGGTTGGGATCTTCCAACATTCTTTTCTTTTGTTCTTAAGTATTTTCATTAAATGATATATATGAAGATGAATATGTGGGATGCTAATGTTCAAAAGCATCAGTTTTCAAATATCCCAGCATATTAATATTGTTTTGAAGTCATAACATGATATTCTACAGAGTTTTATGGCCTCTATGGTTTATTTCTTTTGGAAACTGCAGTTATATGTACTTGTTGGTACATATTTCGTGTCTCGCTAAAAAGTGCCCCAAAGTATGTTTATGCCATGAAACCAGGTAGTCTTTGGTATATAATTTACTATCTAGACATATAACATGAGCCATCTATGTGCTTAGCATATGTTTGTTGAATTCATTCATCCTCTATGAATATCCGTTCAGCCAGATGTAAGCTCGCCCTTACTAGTTGTTACGGCACGTAGACGAATCAGTCATCAGGAGAGAGTGACCCGCTCTGGCGCTGGAGGGTTGACGGATGAAGCCCGCTGGCAGAGCTTGGCTCTTTTGCATAAAGATAGAGTGTAGGCTTCTGAACGGCTTGTGATGGATACTATAACCACAGACTCCTCTGATGAGGTCCAGTAATTTAATGAGTCCCAAACTGAACACTTCTAATTGCTAATGGAACCAGCCCTGACTCGCCATTAAACAGTCTGGAGGAACTTTGACAGAACGCAGTGTCTAAGTGATGGAGGAGAAACACTTCTTTGCTTGTTTTGCTTTCTTGTTCGTGAAAAATGACGCATTTATGGGGCATCGATTAGGCTTGGAATAATGTGAAAAAAGCTGCGGTATTTATAGAGAAACAGAGCAAGCAGGACAATACCAAAGGGAAGGATTAAACACTAAGACTGATTTCTGCTTACTTTAGTTGCAGGGTTTCCACATTTTCTGACCAGCGAATTTTCATGATTTTCCAGTCATTTCTTAGTCGTGGATTTGTGGAAATCATTTTCCAGCGATCATACTCACAAAGTCTAAAACAGTTAGAAAAATGTATATGGACTACAGACATTTCCATGACTTTTCCAGTCGTTTAAGATGACTAATAAAAGCTTTTTATAATTATTACAGTCACAAAAAGTCATTCCTAGCCTAAGAAAAAATTATATACAGTAGACTATGGAAATGCCCATGACTCGCATAACCCGTGCATTCATTTTCATGACTTTTCCAGTTGCACTTTTGGAACCTGGTTTTTCATGTGTCCCAAAGTTTTCACGAAATAACGACATGGGATGGGATTACTTGTTGGATTATTTGTTCAGTGGAAGACAGGGGAAGGTTTCTGCAGTGTGCACAGAAATATTTCTTGGCATAATTGTACTCAGGCATTTGAAAGTTTAAGATTAGATTTATTAATGTTTTTGAAACTAACCTTTTATGCTCACAGTTATTGATAAATAATACAATAAAAACAGTAATGTTGTAAAATATTATTAACATTTCACAGCTATTTTCTATTTTATTATATATATATATATATATATATATATATATATATAATTTGTTAATATAGTTAATTTGTTCAGCGGAGTCAAACAAAAGTCAAACTGAAACCACTAGCTTGTACGACCTCGCCTGCAACCCTTGAACATTTAATAACACTCAGACTAGTATAGCATATCTATGTCATTCTTTTGAGAGTGAGTGTGACAGCATATTTAAAGAGCTTGGACAGATGAGACAGGAAGAGAGTGTTTTAATGACATCCTCCAGAAACAGGACACCCTGAGAACTGCGATGCCTCTGAGGTCCTTTAAATCTCTCATTCCTTCATCCTCTTGAGAGACACACCCTTCAGCTACTGTCCCAAGTAGTGATGTTTCCACTGTATCTAGTTAATAAAAGTACACCATTTCAATGTTGACTCCAATTCACTGTTCAAGTGGCCTCAAAAAAAATGTATGGATGGCAAGAAAATTAAACCTGGCATACAAAAATATTCACTTATACTTTCACCTAAAATATATAAAATGTAATAAATATATATTCCAAAATAGAAAAAAAAATTGGCAAACAAATGTATACAAACACAGTAACAGTAACAGTACAGTATATTACTTTAGATGAAGGTAAGGAATCGTGAGTCAAAATAAAATACTACTTCAGTGCTGAGAATAACCAGTCGAGAGGTAATGTTTTTTTTTCCTGTCCAAATTTAGTTTATCAAATTCACAGAACTCAAGTTATATTTAGCCATAGTCTACTGGAAGTATACATTACTCCTCGTTTTATCTCTGAGGAGGATGTTTTAAATCCTCCTTTTGTTCAGAGCAAGAGACTTTTGGGAAAACATTTTGGAAGAGCTCTGTACAGTAACATGGAGATTTATGTCCACTTAAAAAATCTCTCCTCAGATCACTTCCTGTTTCCTCCCGCTGTTTACTGTACACAGGCGGACCATTGTGGGAAATTTATTTTCATTTGCTTATCACCTTAATTGAGGTCTCCCAGAGTTTCCGCACCAACCGTAATTCCATTACACAAACTATTTTGAGACGTTTTATTAACTCAAATGATGCTTCAGGGCCTCCCACCACACCTAATGTGACTCTAGGCAGCACACAAACAATCCCACACATCAATGCTCTGACGTCTGGCCAGATCAGACCTTAACAACCTCTGCCACTCACAGAGAAAAGATTCAGAAGTCCTGTCTTTATACTGGTGCTTCCAATCCTTACAAATATCACTAGAAAACGTCTGACCCTTTTTATTTATTTTTCTAAGTTACATGGTTTATGCATGGCAGGCAATAGAACAGCTGAGGGAAAAATCTCATAGGCTTAAATCCAGACTCGATGTGAGTTCTTCTGATCTATCCCAGTAACCAACCACCCAGAATACCCTTGCAATGGCCTAGAAGCCATCCAGAATCCCTTCACACCACATACATCACACTATCATCGTGGCGGTGAGTTTTTCACAGATAAGAAACTCTATAATACAGAATCTTTCCTACCTGCTTCATTTCTTTTAACATCTGGAGAAATTTAAACCTCTCCTGGGTGTGTAAAAGAAGAAGGCTTACGCATTGTTCAAAATTTGCTTAGCCTATCCATGGTGAGACATGAAATGATGTATTGTTAGCACTGCAGTGTATTTCATTAGAAAGATAAGTGAAATATGTGCTGGGATGCTGTATTTTTCTGTGCTGATCTCAGAGACGACACCTCTGTTTTCATCAGAGATTCAGGTATTCTGCAATAATCATTGGAATCTTTTTAATCTAATTTTTCTTAATAATTTGGACGGCATAGCTGAGCAATGAATTTCATTTCAAACAGGGACAGGAGAAATATAATATCACAGAGGATTAACTGTGTGATTCTTTGATGGAAGTGTGCCATTTGAAATTCGTATACTGTATGTATATATAAACTATGTCAAATCAAAGCTGATTTTTTTTTATTTTTGTGCAGTTTTTATGGATAAATGCGAAACCTATTAGGCATTATGTTACAGATCTATATTGATTATAATTTACATGTTGGGTAAGACACAGCATTTATAAGTTATGAAATTTTAGTATATTAAAAATTTTAAATTAACTGAAATAAAAACTAAATAAAATAAAACATTAGATCAAAAATAACTGTTAAAACATTTAAAGAAATTAGAAATGCATTGGCAATTAAAAAAACAAAAACAAAAATAAATTAAATAATAAAATTAATTAAATTACACTATTATTAAAACAAACTTAAATTGAACTTTTAAAAATCTAATTCAACAATTAATAAATACAGCAACATTGTATAAATAACACCAAAATAACATTATAGAAAATGTTTAAATGTACTCATTCTTATGTCGTTCCGAACCCTCACAAATTTCTTTTGTGAAATGCAAAATAATGACTCTTTTTACTCTATAATGAAACTGAACAAGGTCAGATGCTAGTTAAACAAATAATAAATAAAGACTGTACTGTAAGTAATTTAAAAATCTTAGCTTTTATAAGTGGCAGCTATTAAATTTCTCAAAACATTCATAGCAATTCAGAACAATTTTAGGCTTTGACAAAGCACATTGGTAGCTAGTACATAAAATTTGCTTATGTTTGGGTTTGGAGTGGACCTTCATGCACACTTGTTTTCTAAGAACTAGGTTTTCGTACAGATAATAACACAGAATCACCACCTTGTAAAAGGCTTTCTCGTGAGATGGGGTTGCATGCATTCAAATATGGCGCTCTGCATCAAGCTGCGCACAGCCAATTTAAATATGTGGAAATGTGTTGATGTGAAGTATAGGTAAATATCACTTTCTGGGTGCTCATTTACACTGACACAAATACTCATGCGAGCTACTTTAAACTACAGCACTGAGAGGTTTAGAGCTGGCAGTGTAGCTTTTCGCATAATTGCCAATAAAAAAATCTGGTTTTTCTCCAACACACACACACAAAATGTTTTTAATCTACTCACTTGTGCTGCTTCAAACTGTGCACAAATGACCAACTTCCTCCTCTGCAATTTTCATTCGTCGTACTGCTCATGATAGCTAATGTATATGCAAATCAGATAGCATTATATATCAGATGTTAAATCACCAAGAATATGAATGCAGTTAATACGCATTTTATTCTCTATATTTTGGCAAATGTTTCTTTCTTGAGCGATGCTCATACAGTGATCCAGTCCTCATTATAATCCATTTCGATCTCTAATCGTTCTTTTCACGCCCCGTTTTTATTCATAGACTCTGTTTGGTATGTGTGGGGCATTTGTTTTTCAAGCATGGCCTCCTCACTCAATCTCTCTCTCTCTTGACTCCCCAAAAATTCACACATTATCTTCCCTCAGCACTCTCCCATTATGCTAATGCGTTTTGAGGAGCGATTGCATCAGGATGAAAAAATAGAGTAAAATCTCTCTGATTGATTAGGTGACTTATCATATCGGGACGGCCCACCCCAACTCCCCCGTATGCCATTACGGGCGACACATAGACAACTGTTCATTTATAATCACTGCCATGAAGAGTGTGCAGCTTATAGAGTTATTTCTTTTGGAATAAGCACATTACTTATAAAACGGATAACTCAGAATAAATATACCACAGAAAGAAGCATCTTTATTCACTTAGATGTCAGTTTGCCTTAAAATTACCAGTCTTTTGTCTAACAGGACAGGCTCTGTGACCCTTAAGCTCGCCAACATTCGGATCTTCAATTCTTCCATTGTTTTTCTTATTTGCGAAACTGGATTATTTTCCAAACAGCCACTCTATCAAAAACCAATCTTTCTATTTTGTTCCAAGACAAAAAGCCGAGTTCTCAATAGGTCTTTTGTTGGAGTCCTACAACAGCATCCTTCTGTAATCCATTCCTCATATTCTCTTCTTCATTTAAATAACGGAAACCTAACGGTTGTTGACAGCTTTTCACAACACCCTCCTATCAGCAAGCGAACCGTTTTTACTCAGCGACGTGGGTTTACCTTCACTGTAGGAAAAAGGAAGAGGTATTTCTGCATGTTTCTTTTCTCCAAGGACAGATATTTCTTTTTATCGGGGTTCACCGCATATTTTTCGGTTCTGTTGAATCTGGGTTCGATCCCAGTCTGACTGCTCAGTTCAGACACGTTACAAACCACAAAGGCTTTCCTCATCGTCCTGCTCATCTTTTCCCCTCTTTTTCAATCTTCCTGCTTATTAAACACACTAACACAACTGCTGCAGATAGCTTTGCTCTTTCATTTTATCGTCACGGTCACCTGTATCGCATGATTCAGCCACTGATGTGAACGAGGTGCACGCAGCTCCATTTCTTCCTTGGGCTATTTACTTAATGGCTAATGCAAAAAAAAAAGGCCTCCAAAATGGAAATGGTACATTAACCCACCCCTTTTTTTCCCATTTTCTGGCCCTCCTGCCTTTCTTCGAACTCCTCGTTCGGATAAATTACAGTGCTAACACATTATCGCGAGGCACATTACTTGTTCTGCCCAATATATAAGAGGAAAAGGGGGTATAAAATCCCATCAAATATTTAAAGCGACAGACTTCTAATCGACCTCATGATGGCTAGCACGTTGCTGGTTGGTCTGAAAATGCTATACTGAACAAAAAAATCCTTGAAGAAGGAATATAAAGTATATGAGAGTTCATTTGCAAAACCAGATAACTCCGTTTTTAACAATTCTCAAAAATCAAGTATTTTTATTGTGCATTCCAATGAATCTCAATCAAACTGCAGTTGCAACATTCATGATTTTTGAAAATTAAAGGCACAGAGTTCTGTTTTTACAAATATACTTTTCAAAAAAATATTAACTATATTTGTTATAAGTGCTTGAAAGGTGTTAATGATTTAGGTAGGATAGGTTTAATCATTTTCTGTGAGCTTTATGTGTTAATCAATGACCCGACACCATCTTTTCAGATGATTTAACAGATAGATGACAGAAAGGAGTAATTCTTATTAAGTATGCAAATGCATGCAAGAAAGAAGACCAATTGTGATTCAGTATGCAAATATTGCCTAAAGCACAGTTTAAACATTATGACGTTATGTTACAATGCACTTGAGAACTAATGTCCTTGACATCCAGCACCATAGACCATTTCGGTATGCTAAATGTGTACTTTCTGAAAAAAAAAAAAAGGTATTGAAATACAAATATGTATTCAAATAATGGTATTTATATATTTATTTATATAAATAATATTTTTAAAATTAAACCTTCAAAAATGTTATTTTTAAGTGAAATACATAAAGTACGCAAAATGTGCATACTTACAAAATATCTTTGGAGCAAGACTCTACGAAGTCAAGTCTCTATTTTTTGGATGCATTAATTTCAGACATTTAATATGATCCAAAACAAGAATATCAGTCTAGTGCTGCCTTGCTTGCACTGTAATGAGTTTATATGAAGCATGGGATAAAATGGCATTTTTAAACATGCTAATCTGTGCTGAGAAGCCTGTATGATGGCAAGCTGTAGCAGCGCAGGGAAGAGCTGTGAGCGGACTGCTGCTATGTCTCTTGCAGCTTGGCACCATGACAGGCAGAGCAGGATGGGAGTCTTTTGTGTTAGTAGAGCTCAAAGTATAAGAGTCTTACAGAAAGAGAGAGAGAGAACTGATGAGGAACAGAGACTGAGTGAAGAACAGACTCAAGTATAATCACATGGAAAGAGCTTGGGGAAGAGGAGAGAGAGAGAGAGAGAGAGAGAGAGAGAGAGAGAGAGAGAGAGAGAGAGAGTGACAGTGAAGTGCAAGTTAGGCTGATGAAAGAGCAGAAATTAAACGAGGAAGAAATAAAGATTATAGCTTACAGTAAGAGAAGAAAAGTTTAAGACAACCAGAGAGAGACTTGGAGAGAGAGCAGACTCTGTGTAATCAGCTTTGCTCCTTACTCTTCCATAAAGTGCTTGATGGTTCATCCTTAAGCCTTCACTTTTTTTCTTTATCATCTTCCGTTTTTCCTACATTCATCCCTTCCCAAACCGCACTACTCGGCCTCTGCCTTGCTTTAGCTCGTAGTTATTGGCCTAAATAGGTCAATAAAAGTAGTGCAGACACCAAAACGTCTGTATTCTGATATAAAAATGAATTAAACCTCTGGCTCCTGTAGAAATACCATGACCAGGTTGACCCTGCAGAGCTTCAGATTGTTTAAACAGGTTTCTTCTGTAGGCTTTTCGTGTCCAAAATGGGCCAGACGAACATAAACTATGACAGCTACAGACTTCAAAACTTGGTAAATTGGTAAATTTCTCAAATAATTACAAAGCAAATTTGAAGCAGAAGGACTGAAATAGTATTTACTTGACTACAGATTTCACATTGCAAGGACAGACGCACAATTTGCATGTTATATATGTAAGACCCTATAATTTTGCGCAATGCAAAAAAAGCAGACGGAATCACAAAATCCAGAAAATCCCCAAAAATCCTGAATGCAATGGAATTTGCTAAATTTTGGATGAACAGATGAAAAGTAGGTCAGTACACTTCGATTAAAACGCATTAAATACGTGACAAAATAAAAGATCGATTAAAATTGAAGAAACTGTGACAGGAATATTGCTTAATGTAATGAAAGCACTACTAATAATAATACAATTATTATTAAAACATTATTTTTGTAAAGGAATGTTTTAAAAAAAAATTGTTGTTGTTAAAAAAATTATAAATTGCTGTTTATATTGTTAGTTTTCTTGATTTTACTTAATTAAACATGCTTTTTGGTGAAGAAAATGTAATTTAATCATTAAAACTGCATTTTGAAGACCAATCATTGTCCTTATTTCAACACAGCCAGACAGGTTTTGTTGCCTTTAGAGCAGAACAATGGCTGCCTTTATACAGTTGCTGTTTGACACGATCTCATATTGTGGGAGGACCAGGTGCCGGGAATCAAGTTGGGATTTCCCTTATTCTGCACGGCACTGGTAGCGTGCAAGTGTGTACCCATGTGCCATGTGCTGGCCCTATTTGCATTCACTCAAGTGTAACCCAACATTATTAGTTATTAAGTCATACTTACATCAGCTTTAATTACTTTGATTTCTCTGAAGCAGCAAACACGAGTGATCCGGGAGTGAACTTAGATGCAAACAGTGACATCAGTCTATTTCAACGGATTAAAAAATCCAGATGATGAATGGGCCTCGTGCACTGATTTCACAGCCACAGGGCATTGGTTTCAGAACCGCTGGTCCATATAAGACAAGCAATGAGAGCACAATGTCTAATTTATAGCCCTGTTACCAGAGCCACACACAAAAGAGGAGAGTTTGAGCACAGAGCAGCTTGTTCATGTCATCTTCACCCGGTTTGATTTATAGTGGCTCTGATGATTTTCTCTCTTTGGGAGAATGCTGCTCTGTCTCTGCTGGTCTACCTGAGAATGGGGACTAGAAATGACCTTTTTGCAAGCTTCGTTCTTGGTATACAAATGAGGAACTGTGAAAAAGGAGTTTCAATGCGCTGAAACTAATTTTCTACATGGCTTGTCTTTAATAGTCAACTATAGATTAAAGGAATAGTTCAACCAAAAATAAAAACTCTGTCATCTTTTACTCACCCTAATGTCATTTAAAACCCCTATGATTTTTTTTACTTCTGTGGAACATAAAAGGAAAACAAAGAAAGAACTAAATAATCTATAAAGAAAAATCTTCCATGCAATTAAAACAATGGGGTCCAAATCTTTCAAGTTTCTAAAAGAACTCATGATCACAATAAAACTATTATATAATAGTTTTTAAAAAGTAGTCTATATGATTCAAATAAGTCTCTGGAAGCCATATGATAGCTTTGTGTACAGGCCAAAATTGTAGGAAAGCATGTTAATGTAAAATGCATGAACTAATCAATGTTCATTTTCAATGAAGCGGTTCACAAAAATGACTTATTCCTAAATCTGACTGATCCAGTTGTTGGGTTGAAATCACTGAATCAATGATCTGTTCACAGCAGTTAACAGGAAGTCAACATTATCAGTCAATAATTAAATACATTTAGTAATAAATAAATAAAATTAAGTAACATTTTACAGCGGTGTTGGAACACTTATAAAGGAAAAGTCTGATTCTTTACATACTGTATCTACAGACAAAGCGCCGGGAATGATATTAGAGCCCTCCTGAAGAACACAGATGGGGTAAAATACTAAGCAAAACATCACAGTGGTGCCTAGAGCACAACATGAACTAGCAGTCACCGCAGGTCTCTCACCCACTGCGTCGCAACTAACAGGAAGAACTCTGACAAGTGGAGCGAATCCTCTGAGCCTCTGTTATAATAGAGAACATATGCAGGCGTACTAGAGGTCTGAAAGTCATTGAGAAGAAGCAAGTACCTGCAGATTTCACTGTAGGAGTGCCAGACTAATGATACAGAGAGCATCACCACAGCATGGCTGCCATATGTGTTGGGTTTTGATCACCTCAGCTGTAGAAGACAGAAGAGCATAGTGCGGTCACAGCATGTGTGTTTCTGGTTGCTGAGTAAAATGAAAGAAGCATGTATGTGGGAATTTGTGAATATGTTTTCGCTAATTAAATCAGCATTGAGTCCTGACAACAACACTCTATTCACAATAAAACGATTCTATAATATGTATAGTACATATGTAACACCCACATTTCAAAATGTTCTCAGTGATTGTTTAGACGCAATGTAAATATCAAAAACTAAAGTAAAATACTAAATTACCAATACAATCTAATATAATAATAATATACTTAAAATAAAACAGTCCAAAAAGTAAAAATAAAAAAGCTAAAATTATAACTAGAAAAAATTATACACTATATTACCAAAAGTATTCGCTCACCTGCCTTTACTCATTCTATGAACTGAAGTGCCATCCCATTC
>JAUMHR010000062.1:13942505-13960501 GCA_032361145.1 Enteromius fasciolatus | reverse complement strand
TATATCAGTGGCATCTAAATATCGGCTTTAAAACCTGCTGAAAGCATGTTCTTGAAATATACTTTGGAATTTCTACACACACACATTTTGAAGCTTACCTTATTATTTTTGTGTAGAAATCAGCCTTTATCCAGTGGCAGTCTCCTTCTTCCCGGTTTCAGCAATCTCAGCGCTAAATTCAAATGTTGTTTGCTCTCATGTGCTCCTCCGTTACTACTTCTTCTGTTGTTGTGTTGCACATTATCAACACATTAGCACACGGTTGCCCCCAACTGGTGAATTAATGTCATTTTTTTTTGTTGTGGCTACCTGCATATTCTTAGTAAAGTTTACTCATAGCAGCAAGTAAGTCATTTTACTCGCCAAAAATTACCTGTAACTTAATGAATACTAGTAAGTATAATGACTAAGTAAAGATAGCTAAGTATATATAAGTAAGGTACACTTTTAGATTTTACAATGTAGCAATTACTCCCTCCTTAGAATCACTTGTTCATTTATTACAATTTAAAGGAACGGTTTTCTATTTTGTAATGTCATTATTTTTATAATGGCAAAGCAAAATGTTTAGTCACATGATCCTTCAGAAACCATTCTAATATACTAATTTAGTGCTCAAGAAACATTATTATTATTAA
Source organism: Enteromius fasciolatus (assembly GCA_032361145.1). Taxonomy (NCBI): domain Eukaryota; kingdom Metazoa; phylum Chordata; class Actinopteri; order Cypriniformes; family Cyprinidae; genus Enteromius; species Enteromius fasciolatus. The sequence goes on along the minus strand of JAUMHR010000062.1, from coordinate 13,959,863 downwards.
CGATGTTGAAATCAGATGTTTGATATTTTTGTGGAAAGATGTTAAAAAAAGCAGTTATGTGAAAAAATAAATGTATTTTAAAACATTACAAATGTATTTATTGCTCAATTAAATGTATATTTGCTATATACAAGTATTAAATTCCAAACATTATGGACCCTCAACATGTGAGCATTAGTATATAACAAATAAAAACTCATAGTTGTTGATACACCAAAAACAGGAAGTGCTACAATGAACACCTTTAATAAAAGTTTCAGTGATTGTAACAGATGATTTAGTTTTCACACACAGTGATTTGCTAAAACAACCGGATCTCATAAACAACAAAATTTAACAAAAACATTAACAAAATAAAAGCGAAAATTCGTGATATTGATAATGCAATGGGTAGGTTTGGGGTTGTGCAATACAGTCTTATACAGTACGTACGATTTTGCATGATTTGTCTAAACCCCAGTAGGTTTAGGGGCGGGGTTAGGCGCAGGTCAGTTGCACAAATTTATATAAATTGGCAACTCAACAAATGAGGTCAGATTCGTATGAATTAGCCACCTCGTAAAATATGTACAAATTGCTGTGAGATTGGGGCTGGGTTGTGGTGTATATGAGTATCATATGTACAGTATGTGAATACCAACTTGGCCTACTTGACCAACTTGAATATCCACGTACCTCTGTGCAATACCGTTTTTACATGCCTTACTGCACGTTTCACAGCAGTTTTAAACAGAAATATCCACTGAGTAGTGCTAAAACACAGGTTCAATATGTGAACCCTGGCACATTTACGTTAAGTATTAAGTTGATATACAGTAGGCATGTATTGCTGTGTTTTTATTACATTAATCTGGGAACTGTTGCTAAAAGTTAATGCTCTATCATATTGTATATATGTCCAAGACCAAATCCAACCCTAAACCTACCCGATAGTGTAAACAAATGCAAAACTGGATGCAAATGTGCCATTTCAACTTCCTTTTATGCAGATTTGAACTGTTTTGTCAAACCGTAGGTACACAGGATTTGAACCGGAGCTCCTCGCCTCTCAAGTACGTCTCTATGAAGCTGCATATCGTACGAATTTGTACGACCTCACTCGTATGAATTCATACGATTTATTCAAAATCATACGTATTTTACGAGTTGCCAATTCGTATGAATTTTTATGAATGACCTAAACCTACCCGTAATGGGGTTTTAGACAAATCGTAAGTGGGGTAAATAAGTGGGGTCGTACGAATTAGTATGAATTTGGCATATGTGTTGTTTTAATCTTATTACATGCATGCCAAACATGTTCCTATCACAAGTGCGCCAAAGTCCATTTTTGTGTATCGATAACACAGGTTTTCGTTTTTATTTAGACATACTGTTATAGACTGGCTTGCTGAGATGATAGAGCATTTGTGATAGTGTCTTGCTTTAAAAGAGGCCTTTGGCATCAAACTAACAGGTACCTGCAAAATGAAACATTCATTTTAATATTTTGACATTTAGTGTGCTTTGACATTCAACCATTCAAATTGCTTTCAAAAGAACAAAACCCTCAAGTCATTCACAAATATGCAGTGGCGGCTGAGCTACAGGAACCAAGAGACCTTCAAAGTACAAAGTCCTTTACCTGTAGATCTCTGGAAAGCTCTGGAAAAGCTCCCAATTGAGTCTTATTTACCGTCTGAGTCTTATGTCTTTTTATTACTCTGCTCTCTTCATGTGTAAGAACACCTGAAAACATTAATACACAGTGCTCTCTCCCACTCCCTTTCCATCTCTATGCATAGAGAGCGTTACATAATGCCTCTGCTGACAGTAACTGGAGCGGTCATGTTGATGTTTTCATGATGGTTAGAGGCTGTATTACCTGAACGTGTGATCGTGCAGAGTAAATGCACAGCTTTGCCATTACAGCAGCAGAGAACAGCGTTTTTGTGTTCTGCATCTGTTCTGTTTGTTTAATTAACTACTCAAAGCAATGTTAAACTTTCACATATGCTGCAGCTTCGCAATATAGCAGAAAACCTTAAAATAAAGCACATGACTGATATATTAAGGATGTGGACCAGTGGTTTAATTAAGACAAACTAGATTTAGTTTATGTGACAGGAAGCAATATATCATAAGCCAAATAAGCACTACAACATTACAATCAAAACTGTCTGTAACTAATTACTGGTTACACTTTCAATCGAATTACTTCGACATTACATATGAGAACTCGCCAGAGAGAGCTTTTTGAGCTCTATACAAAAGGCCAATGAATATTGGCGTGCACTTGATTGCGCTCAGGCGCACCTCATCACTGTGTGAGTATAAGAGGGCACGAGTGCAGTGCACATGCATCTTTTCGCTTCAGAGCCTACGCTGTTCTGAGCTGGAGACCCCCTCGACTTGCGATTGAAGAAGTTGGAGTGGAGTGTCGTTTCTGAAAAGAGTTCCTGCGATCTTCTGCTCTGTGCATCTGACAGCGTTCACTGGGTGGCTGTCAGCGGTTTCTGCGGGCTGGTGGCCTTTTTCAAGGACGACTGTGCCAGTGATCTTGCATTCCAGCGAGCATTCCATCTCTGGCTGAAACTGGCGCAGGTGCCGGACGCCGAGAAGGCTCACTTTCTCGACACCCCCATCTCCCAGGTCGGCCTATTTGACTAGACTTAGCCCAGGAGTTCTCGGCAGTCCAGAAGCAGACCGAGGTGATGCCTCACATCCTGCCTCGCAGGGTCATCCATTCCCCGAGTGCACAGCCTCCGCCTGCTCTTCGCCGAGGGGGCCCCCTGCAGCACCCAGCACCTCTGCTCCGACTACCCGCCGAAGCACACGATGCCCGACTGGCGGCTCCACTCCCTTCCTGGACCCACGAGGACTGCAGCGTGCATGCACGGGGAAGAGACCAGTCTCTCGAGAAGAGGCACGCTCGGCTTTTAACAGTGGTGGTGATAAGGCTTCATTCAGTTTGCGTGCCTCATCAAATGCCGCCAAATCAGCTCACTCCTGCGCCCCTCCTCTCCACACATCCACTCCAGTAGGGAGCCTGAAGAAGGGTGACGAAAAGGGTGACGCTGATATTAGGGTGGAGGCTGCTGTCTCGCCACAATATGAAGAGTTAAACAGATAATATTTTTAAAAATCATGTTTTTTTTAATGTTTAATGTCATGTTTTTATTGTGTTAGTTAGCTGTATTTTTAAGTTACTTTCCAATTAATCAAAATAACCCAACTGCAGTTTCATTAAATATAGTTGAATATTTATGCTACTTAATATTGTTGCTGTAAATGTGGTGCTTTTTAAAAAGATTATATGATTAAATGAATAGAAAGTTCAAAAGACCAACTGTTATTTAAAACATAAATCTTTTGTTACTTAATAAATGTCTAACTTTAAAAAATAAAGTGTAGGTCAGATGTTTTGGGTAGACGTAAGTAACTTAAATGTGAAGAGAAAATAGAGTAAATTAGCATAACGCACTAATACTGGTCAATAAGCAATATGGCACCCATCTCAAGTATGCATTTCTTCGCATAAGCTTGCATCTCCCATGGTTTATAGGGTCCAAAGTCTAGTGTGAATGCTTTTTTTAATGCTTTTTCAGTTGTTTTTTTATGCAAATAGGACTTTTGGAAAGGGAACTTCCCAGAATATATAATTCAGACAATGTCATAACGACAAGTATGTGTAAACGGTCGCTGTCCAATCAACACAAAGTACAGTAGAAACCACAGATCAGTTCACTATGAGATTAAAAGATAATCATCATCTCTCTCAATTCCAAGGATTACAGAACTGCAGGTGATGAATGGACGCATTTAGCTTTGTAACTGTTTCGACATTTTCGTCTCTACTCTGCTGCACGGTCATTTGCATAGAGTAGGGGGTCTCCACATAGCTGTGGTCTTGGTGAAAAACACAGGGTGGTGCAGTTCTAAAGCCTTTGGGTTAAAGGTGGCCAAAGGCCAAGTTCAGGGTGGACCTCACGCTGGCACAATGCCTGCAATATGCTGCACAGAGCCAGAGCATGTGGAAGCGCTTTAGGCCCGGGGAAGGAGCAGCCAGCCTTGCACAGAATCCCTCGCCACAAAGACAGAGAAGCTGAAAGCAAATTACTCTTCATTAGAGCCACACAGCCTGTTGCCAGGGACCCGAGCATGGAAAAACAACAGGCCTCAGAATTTATGATGAACGCATCATAAAGGAAGGAGGTTGACATGCAACATGCCACCTGCTGAACGCACTTCAATTTTGCTTCGGATGAGAGAACGGTGGCCCTCAACACCGAAGATGAAGTATTTTTGCATCTGTGTGCGAACTGCACATTCTTCTACTTTATAGTTCTGTCTGTTACATCAAGAAACGCTAGTCGTAATTCTGCCGATCTGAATTCATGTATTTCCAGCTCCCTGTGGAGGCTTTTTTTTGAGTGTTCCTACGCATTGGTATAAGAGCAAGCGCATTTTAATGTGCGTATTGAAAGTATTACTCCTTAAACAGAACATCTTGTCTTTCAAGATCAAGTGACAAGACTGGGCCAAAACTGCATAAAAATCCACTAAGTCCAATTGAAAAGATTTACCGAAGCTTTCGCAGATGTTCTGAGGAACTTTTTTTTTTTTGAGGGCTGCAGCACTGTGGTAAATTGAATTGCTATAGATATGGTTTCGTAGAGGCCATTACCCTCTGTTCCAGTCTCGTCCGCGCCAGAGAGCAGAGACCCATTACGTTCGCCGGCAGCACCCCTGGCCATGATGACAGGCCTCAGCCACCCAGGGATATCATCAGCTCCAGCATCTCTGCTGTAGTAATATCATCGTCTCGGAGGTGTCATGATAACCATCATTTTCTCCTGCGCAAAAGCCTCCACCCGGCCTCTAATGAAAACAGCCGTCTCTGAAATCTGTTTTCGCTCTGGTCTGCATTGTCGTCGAAACATTTTCATTATATTACACCCAACAGAGTCATAATGACCCCCACGTAGACAAAACAGGACACAGAGCTATGATGCTGTCTGGAATTGGTTGTTATGGTGCTCAAGAAACCGGGTCCAAGGTGAGGCTGATGGGGCAACTGGCTACCAGCAAAAGCAAGCAACAAACTCAAGTACTCCTGAGGGATTGCTCAAATCTTTTCATGTGTTTGACTTGGTTACTGCAATAAGAAAAATCCCTCAACTGACCGAGTCGCTCTAATACTTTAAAGATGTCTCAGTTTATGATGTAGTAAAACAAGGAATATATGAGATTGTAGCTTGAGCCAAGGCTGATGTATCTGGAGGACCTCCAGGTACCAAGTTGGACAACCCCAAAGCCAAAACACAAAGACTTCCATAACAACAACCTGGAAAGAGAGAAGGTGAAAGACAAAAAGAATAAAAAGCCACCAAAGTGGTTTCAAATGCATTTCAAAATACAAACCATAATTTCCTAATGAATTAATGTAATAGTCTAACATTTTTATCATCTAAACCCAATGCATAGGCTACTTACTTGAAAAAGCTTGAAGTATTGTTTGACCAATTAATTTAAATTTATCCAAAGTGTAACTAATTTAAATAATCAACTATATATCTATGTGTATTCATTTAAATGCAATGTTGACTAATGTGTCTCAAACAAACATACAAGAATTGCATTTACATCTAACTGCTAAATCATATTCTCATAAATGTGCAAAATATATTTTTTAGGGCCAAAAGTGTGAACAAAGGCACAGCCAGTAGAAGTCTCTTGCCGTCACACTTTTGGATTCAAAGCGTGTGTGAAACGAAGTTGCCGCCACCTCCATCACCAACTGAAATCTCCCATTCTGAGTTAGTCAGTCGGGCCAAGATTCCCATGCTGGGTGTGACTGTCTGTCTGTGTGTCTGCTTGGTGTTCCCCCAGATCTGTAATGGGATGAATGAGCACCAAAACGTTTTAAGACAGGGAATGGGCTTTTGTCCCAACCACTGTCTTCCGAATTTGATGTATTTGTTTACAGGCAAAAATAGACCATAATGAAGACCATAATAGAGTCTGCACTTGCAAACCTGACCATCCCCCTCTTACAGTACATATTCTGTGGTCACTAACTAGATGATTTTAACTGGATCTACAAGGTTGTCTGGTAGCAGCTTTGGGGTGGCAGGCCCTTGCCTCTGTTTTGTGGCAGCTAAAGTGACAACATACTTGTTCGTGACACACCTCTCCCTGTAATTATGTCTGCTCATCACCCAACCCTCTCGCCTCTGCCTTCCACATCATTTCCAAATCAAATGTGCAACATGAAGCCAGAGACAGAGTGAAAGCTTGCTCGGTGGGTGACTGTAAACAGCTCCACCGGCTTATTCAGCTCGAGGTGTTACGATTGTCCCTACGACATGTAGAAGCTGTCATTTTGAATTTGTCAGAGAGAAATGACTTAAGATCTCTTTACATTGCTGTTACGGTCTTCTCCTTCAGTCTGTTAGGAATGCTGATTCATTCACTGCCTCTGATTTACAAAAAAATGCATTATGTATGAACAAACAGCCTCACTAATATTTTAACTTTTTTTTTTAGTTACAATGCAGATATAAGCCATATCCTGTAATACAACATTTATTCCATTTTTTTTAAATCAAACTTTGAACATTTTTACTATTTTTGAGCTAAAACAGTACAGCAGAAGACCTTTTATTTGTCCACGGCTGAACTACATGCTTAGAAACATTAATTTTATGCTTTAAAGTTATATGAAGCCTCACATGCTTCAACACATTACTGTAACCTGGCAAGATAATGACTGACCACTATCAAAAACAAAACTCATTATATAGACAGTTTCAACTACAACAACATAAACAAACGTTACTGCGCATGTGTGCTTTTGTGACCCTAACTTAACATCCAAATAGAGTCAATAACAACAGCTAAGTCCTTCTAGTTTACAAACGCTGCCTTATATGCAGGATGAAATGAAAATGACATTTTCTAAAAACTGTCTTTCTTCAAAAATACAGTGATATAAAAACACCCACGCCTCAATTTGATTTTTACACGTGCATTACGTGCTCATGTTTATTCAAACAAAGCCTTCTGGAAAATCAATCGGTTTTTATATCGTGGCAGGTCGCCATAAATAAATAAAAGTTTGGGAAACACATCCAATAGTAAAATAGCCTGAGACCAACTGCATTACTCATTATTAGCTGTGTTTGTAGCCCACAACACTCACCAGACCGCTAAACAAACACAGACCGGAAGTTAACTTACGTGCATGCGCGTGCGCCCGATGAAACAGTCTATACGTTTTTATGAAAATGCATCACGTCTTTCTCCCAAAAGGTTTAACGAAATGGCGACATTAAACGCCACAATATACAAAGCTCATTATTAAATATTTTAAACATCAATGGCGCTATCGATAACAAAACACGGTGATATTTTTTATGAAAAATAAGGAATTAAAAAGTTGTTTACCAATACAAAAAACATTCACAATTGATAAATTGGGCTAAAATAAAAGGCTCTGAGTGATACTAAATAAAGCCGTAAGAACCGGCTCTTTTAAGGGAATCTTTGAAAAGAGCCGAACTTCCCATCACTAGCACTTAAACTTACCTGTCAGACGCGGCGGCCAGAGTGTCAATGGAAATTACGCGATGATGTCAGGTTTACGCACGTAAACTAACGTACAGAATATTTATATTTTAAAACATAAAATAAATAAATAAACAAGCAATTAAGCAATAAACGTACATTTTAATTTTCAAATATATTTAAACAATGCACAATTCTTACAATCAACAACCTACTGGAATGTATGCAGACACCATGATATTACACTCTTGGCATTACTTCCCTGCTCTGTTATTCTGTTTCTCTGAACTGTGCATGAGGCACAGCTGTCCCACTCCTGAGTGCACTAGTTGGGCAGTACACCGGGACAGCAGATGCTACACTGGACTACTCACGCACACATTCCTGATCCTACATGATTGTCTGTAATTACCAGCTGTAAGCTGATAGCAGGGGGAATAAGGAGTCTATTGAGCTGTCAGTGGAGGCAGGCTGCTGACAAGCACAGGTACAGGCTGAGCGGCAGAACACCGTAACCGTACACTATTATCCTTTGACTGACCAGTACAGAGTGAGTGTGCTGTCTTATCATACTAAACACGAATAGGACAAGGCCTGTCCAGCTATTGCCATGCACACAGATGGTTAACATACTACAGAGTTTAAGTATTTAGATAGACAGATATATCTAAAGGTCTAAAGAAGAGACAGAACTGGATTCTTGGGGCAGGAAGTCAGAAAGCTTGTTGGGGAGGCACCTAATTGTCTACTGCGGCATGTAATTACAAGCTTACTCAACATAAATCTTTCATTATTAAGTGCTATTTCTGTCCTGGAACACTAACGCTGTGCATCCCTCAGCGAGTGAGAGAAACCTCTGCTTTTTTGCCTAATTCAGAGCAAGAGAGAAGGATTGTGAGATAGAAAGCAAAGAAAACAATGCTATTTTAATGCCATTTTGCGTTTTAATCTGCAAAGAGAAGAAGCAGATTGAATTAAATCTGTCAAAAACAAGAAAACGGGAAACCTTGCTTACATCAGAAAACAAAGAGGGTTCCCTGAGGCCACACATTTCCTCAATTCATATCCTGCCCTTTAAGAGCGAAAGTGGGGGGAAAAAGATCCAATATGATCTTGTTGTAAGATTAGATTTTGTTCAGTGAAGCCAGAAGCATTTAAGAAAAAAACGTGGACGCAATTATGGCGTTGTTGTGAAGAGTCATGCCTAAGTGTTCCCCCGCAGACTGATTTCACCAACATCTGCCCTCAGGGTCATGAAGATGCATTTAAATGTTTGTCGTCTTATAATTTTGGAGAATAAGCAAAAATTCCTCTTTTACATTATTTAGTGGCTCCTTTACCATCAGAACTGATGTTAATAGACACTCCTGGTCCTGATGTAATACTATTGACTCATCAGTGCACATTATTGCAAAGAAAAGCTATATTTGTCTTCATAATCTTTCATCAAAATGTAATCATTTGCTTCACCTCTGACATTACTTTTCGGCTGACCTCACCAAGGCCTCTTATTTTTCAACCACCTGCCATACAGAGACCACTTTTCATCATCCAACCATTTCCCAGCGGACAAACCCAAGTCCTTTTTTTACTTGGAATTACACCACATTATAAAATAAAATATCTAAGCACCACTTTGAATATCAGATGAAGCTGGTATCAAAAACTATGCATTTATGTTACTTTTTTTGGCTTTAATTTTGTATCATGTTGAGATGCATGCATCATTTTTGAAAAATATGCACAACGCAAACACTCTTTTTGGCGCTATAAAAGCCAGCATCATTTTTTTATGCCTATATTTTGACTTTCCACTCCATTAGATATGATGATTCTTCTAAAGGCCGTCTATATACCCGATAACATCTCAATCTCTGTGATAAGGACTTCCAAGAACTTTGAGAAGGACCCTTGATGTCTTCTATCTATTTTATGTTTGTAGATACTGCCCCCTATGCTTCAGAAATGTAATAGCATCCTCCTTTTTTATCTATGAAAAGAAACTCTTAGCTGGTAGTTTTCACTGAATTTTAGCGAAGAATATGTTTTTTAAAAAGGCCTTTTTTACAAAAAAAAAAAACGGTTTTGGTAATGAACAGACGATTGTATCCATGAGCTCTGTGAAAGTCATAGCAAACCACTCAAAGAACATAATAAGCAATGCATTAAACGCTTCTCTCTTAAATCCTGTTTTCACTGGCTGATGTTTTCTGCACTTCATTACTCAGTTCATGTGCTGAATCAACAGTAACAGTCAATCCATTCTTAACGCCACAGAATTAGCGTCTGGGCTAAAAGCCAGCCAGGAGGAGTTGAGCTAAAGGCTAGTTTCGCTAATCTCATCTGTCTTCTCATTTTCACCTGATTGATCATGTAGCTTGAAAGTAATAGTTCAACCAAAAATTAACATTCTGTCATTACACTCATCCTCATGATGTAATTTTTTTGGAACTCAAGAGTAAAAATGAAGTTGATATTTCCATTTAACTGCACTTAATTGTAACTAGGTTCTGTCAAGCTTAAAATCAAAATACAAAACAACACCATATAAATAATAGCAGTCCTGAGTCTTCTAAAGCCATACGATGAAATTAACATCTTACTTCACTGACAATCTTCACCTCCACTGACCAGAATTAAACATTGGATTGCAAATTGACATAATGGGTGCCAAAACACTAACAGCATTTCAACTGCTGCGTGCCATGGAAAAATGAACTGCATGATGGACTGGAACAACATGATGGTGAGTAAATAATGCCAGAATTATCATTTTTGGGAGAACTAGTCGTTCAATGTCCCCTTTTACCTCATTATAACGCTGTGTGCTTTTCCTCTGTGTCTGTCTCTTGTTTGGTTTCCAAGTAAACATGAGTTTAAGGCACCAATGTAATCACAGTTTGGAGCCACACTGCAGGACTGAATTGCTCAATTCAGAAAAAATAAATAATTGAATTAAATGGGCAGCTCTGAGTATAAATTTAAGAATAAAATAAAATAAAATCAATGAATCAATAATGCACTAAATACATCAGCACTAAAGGTATGTTGAAAATTATTTATTTGTTTAATTTAGTTTTTTTTTTTTTTTATAGAAAAAGATACATTGACTTTAAAATTGAAAACTACTGACTAAGAGCCTCTATTAATCAAAACAACACTACATTACTATAAACCTCTGTATAGACAAGGAGAGTCATAACTCCCCCATAGTCTGCGGATCTTAAATTCCGAACTGCTTTTCCAGCTGTTGAAAGCACGGAAGGCATGAGTGAGATCCACAGAGGAGTAACGGATGTCTGTCCTGTGGGATTATCATGCTGAACAGACCCTGGTGCTGAGCAGCAGCGGATTTAAAAGCACTTTACCGATAATAACAGCACTCCTGACTGAAGAACAAGACCCCTCCGAACAGCAAAGGGGAAAAAAAGACACTGTAAGCTAAGCGGAGTGCCGTGGTAAAGAAAACACTGCCTCATCTCTGGACTCTTTGAACTCCCTAACCACCTGCTCTCTACCAGAATAATCCCTTGTTCTTTGCTTTCCTCCCTTCTTCTCCACAGCACTATAACATATGTCGTAGTACAGTGTAAGTTTGTTTCTTTTACAATTCAAAGGATGGGATCTTCGTCCAGAAGGGTTATTACAGAAGGGGAAAGGAATTTCTCAACTCTTGTTGAAGGGTTCTGCACTGCAAAAATTTAAGTAGCTTTAACTTATTATTATTTAGCAACTAGTTTCTTTCTGCAAAGTGTTGTTTTTTAATTGGCTCAAACTTTATTGAGCTTGTTTTCTCAAGTAGTTTTATTGTTCACTCAACTAGTTTATTCGGTCAGAAAAAAATAGGCAAAGATTATATCATTTAAGCATTTACTCTGTGTGTTTTATATATTTCCTGAACTAAGATTTATTATATAAGCTAGAAATTGTTGTGGGTTAGTGTTGGAGGTGATTGACTGACCTCTATTAAGTTTTTATCCCATTTAAAGATGATTGAAATAGCAGATGTGTAACTGTTGCATTTTGTGGTCAAATTTATAGAGCATTAAAATCCAAATCCAAAACAATCCAACATTATTCTGACAAATTTTTGATGGCCAGCTCATAAAATCTACTTGGCTGTGTTAAGATAGCTCTTAGAGTTAGCAAAACATTGGCTTTTCAGCATACCTTTTTAACCTGTCAAAACAATCTTTATAATTGAATTTGCCCACCAGTTCTTAACATCCTGGTTTTAGGACCACAAATTAAGGGTGTCCCAATTTGGCTGTTCAGGCCTGTTCTGTAACAATTTTGAAGAATAACCTTTTTAATAAGTCTTATAGATTTGTAATGATATACGTGGATGAGTAATGACAGAATAGTCAACCTTTTGCATGAACACATCTGAAAATGCATTGACTAAAACATTGTGGTGAATTGAAGACAATGTGTTTCTTATCAAACAATGTATAGAATCTTAAATAAACAGAAAGATACAGAAATACAGAATCAAACAGAACATAAGTACAAAAGTCACATACGTTAACAACTAAAAGAAAACACACTGACTTTTGTTTTCCGATGTTCACCTTTTGTGCCCAGTCGCAGCGGTGTGTTCGAGAAAAATCAAGAGTTTGAATCAAAAACGTCACAGGAGCCCTTGTTCATCTTAACTGACTCTTCACACAAACCCTTTCATCTTTCTCAGCTGCCATCTTGAAAGGTCACAAGGTTTTGGGCACCATGGGGCAGTGCATGCTGGGATACATAGGCAGTGCAGAGGCCACCCTCCAGTCGCCCTGACCTTCACACGCTTTTGTGCCACTTGTTGCCAGGGTGAGCTGCCAGCTGTCTGGCAACAGAAGCCATTGACATTTGTTCTGGTTCATTCAGTTTGAAATTACAACAGCGCTTGTATGTTACCACCTCACCTATATTCAAATTGAGTGTTGAGGTCAAACTTCATTTGAATCCATCTTTTATAAAAATTATTAAAACAAAACTGAAACTTTGATTTTTTATGTGTGTGTGTGTGAAGGACATGCACCAGTGCTATTTTGGTATCATTGAGATACTAGAGATTTGTTTTTTGTTGTTGTTATTTTTATTCATTTTTTATTGTTACACACACACACACACACACATATACATATATAGCATAAATGTTGCCTTAGCTACAATTTTTTGTTATTTATTTCAGTTAACATTAATTTTGTTTCAAATTATGTTTTTAGTTTTATTCAAATATAATAATTCTATAGTTTAATTCAAGTTTCTTTAAAATTATTACAATTATAATTTTTAGAAAATAAACATAATAGTGTGTAAAAGTGTGTGGGTTTTTTTTTTTTAATTCATAAGATTACAAAAATTAGATGGATTTGTTTCAAATTGAAAGCTCTGTTATATATATACATTGGTGTCAGTGTTGTGTGCTTTGAATAGCATTTTTGTCTAACATGGAATTATCCCTGCCTAACAGTTCTTCAGTCTAAAAACCTGGCAAACCAGCATCATTAGCTATAAATATGCTTGATCCCTGCCCTAATCCATCTGACTAGACATGTTAATACAGGCTAACACCTTAAGTTCCCCAATTAAAGTGATCAGACAAACAATGTTCTTGTTCATTTTCTTTAATCCGCTCATGCAGAGGGCCCAGCAGTGAGGGAATGTGACACTGCCTACATGAAAGTGCTGACAGAAGTGAATACAAGAGCTTTTGCAAATGTTTTCCAACTTTATTTAAAAATAAACCCTGATTTCAAATCTCAGTCACTCTGAAGGGACTTCAGCTCTTTTTTGAGTTTTTCAAAGCTTTTCTATTTTTTATGTGCATACATACATACAGTCATATTGTGGATTCGCGGCCCCTAGTTTCCCATGGAAACAGTGCAGGAAGGGCTCCTGTAACTGGAGAGGGCTGAATGGTCCACAATAGCACTGCTGAGAGATAAAATGAAATCAAAACAAGCTGATGACAGTGATGGCACTTGTGTCAGAATTTGAGACGAGGTCCACCACCACCCCGCAGAGATATTTCAGAAGGTCCTTTTCAAACACACACGCATACTCATGTCCGTTTCGTATTTGTAGCCAGCTGACGACTGATATCTATATCTTTTCATTCACTTTTTATAAGCTACATTTCAACACTAAAGGGAAGGTCTTAACAAGTGAATTATGAAATCAAATCTGGGATTACAAAGTAAAAGCATTTATGTCAAAAGCAGGATGAACCTGATTGGTCGGGCCCCATGTCACTCAGCTGTATGTATGGTCTGTCATCTCTGAGGGGGTCTATGTCATTCTCATCCACTATAGGGATCAGTCACACATCTGCCACCATCCTTTGGAGGCCTACAGAGACATGGTCATACTCTGGGATTTCTCTGATGAGATGTGCCATCAGTTCCCCTTTCCTTGATGGTTATAATGACAAAAGTGTCAGGTTCCTTTAAGCGTTGCTCAGGGAACTGAGGCCAGAGCTAGGTTATGAAATGAATTGACCAACCTCTTCCCCTTTAAAACCAATAGCTGTCAAAATACGATGGATACTATGGTTAATATAGAAGATGCAGGCTGTTAAAACCGAAAGGATTCCTACACAGGACACAGTTCTTATTGAAGCTCTTACACATGTAATCATCTGCCAATACAAAACAAAGAGCAGTTCACACAGAATGCTTTTTCCTGTTCTATTGTTTTCTTTGTAAACATGCTAGACAAATGTGTTTGAACTTTTGCAGTATTGCGTGCAAAAAAAGGTCAAATAAGTTAAATCGTGATATAGCATACCGCCCATGTGAAAGTCAAATGTGAGCAGTTGACAATGGAGTGGATTTTTTTACATAAAGAATGATTTAATGAATGCGTGATTTGATTTTTGAATGATTTTGTTTGTTTAATAAAACTGTTCCTGTGAAATCAGAGCTGTTAAATCATTATGGCTACCATCCCTATTCAGTTTCAAACTCAAAACACCAGTCAACAGTTTGAGCTCACCTATCCCTAAAACTGTAATGATTAAGTAAAATAATTATTTAGAATTAGTTAGAATTACAAAAAATGCATATACATTAAACAAATATTTTGCAAAAGAAGCTATGAAAAATGTTGCTCTCCGCCAAGCTTTATAAATCCACCGGTTCTGATTGACCACAGGAGTTCTGCCCATTTTCCTAGTCGGCTTTTACATTTTTTTTATTTTGTTTAAGGAAGTCCAGGCTTTACCCCAATTAGACCTATTCTGGAAACATTACACCATAATGGCAGATCTTAAGCAGCACGTGTTTTTGATTTGAGACAGTCTTGAGCACTGGCAAAGTGTAATTTCAAAACAATTTCGACAATTGGATGGTTTACATTTTTGGTACTTTGTTGGACCTCTCTGAAATCTCTGTTGCTCATTAACTGCAGACAAGAGCTCATATTATCACCTGCTTCGATGCAGAGACATACGACTAAAAGAGTCAGCATAAATTTCGGATTCATGCCACGTTGTTGATTTGGAACGACTAGGCTTTCCAACAAATCAAACTTAAATGCTGCTACTTAGTCAGTGTTGCTTTTGGAGCTTTCCAACTTTAATTTTGCATTGCTAAGGCAGCATAACAACATGCCGTCACTATATACTGTATACGACTTGCATGTTGCATGAAAGGATACCCCTGTGGTTTCAACCCATTCCCAATTTACGTTTTTTTCTGAACTGGCAAGTTTCATGCTCTGTGTAGGCCTTTAAACACCTCTGCGCTCCCATACTCGACCCACCACAGACACTGGAGCATCTCAGCGAGACTGAGGCAGACAGGGATGAATTGAAGCCCACACTGCTTACATCCAGCTGGGTCATTAAGAACCACATCCTGGGCCAAATCAAACACAGCCCCTGCCCACAGACAGCCGACAGTCCACTTCCTCCAGCTTTATGTTGGAAGGTATTAAACCGAGCACAGCTACATTCTGGAGAACGATGTTATGAAATATATTCATTAATCTGCACATGTCAAACATATGAACACTGCCTGTTGTTCAGGGGTTGAGATTTGTATTCTTTGTGGTTTTGATATTCAAATATCTTCCAGGTTTAGTGAAATGTGTAAAGCAGATTATGTGTGATATATGAAAAATAAGGTCTTTTGTGGGGCCCCAGAAAACATTAACTCTCACTTATGCAGAATTAACATGTTATGAAGGGAAATTTAAATATTAGTGTTTACTTTCATGCCATCTAACTCTGTTAGTTAGTGTTTCCCCACTAGTCGTAACCCTGTTGATTTTGGATCTGAAGCCTTCACCACAGAACACTCAAATTTTTACAACTCTGCTCTGCCCTGACAGACGACTTCATTTGGAAATTACAAAAATATTACTTTTTAGCATTACCTGTCATTTATTAGTAAGAATTGGAATCGTAAAAGATTTAATGGGGTGGATTCTGCTGAGTCCTCAAACAAGCTCGGTCCCTTAACTGCTATGTTAACTATTCTTTTAGTACGGCTATTAGCAAGGAATAAATATTTGGAGGAAAAAAATGCAATTTCCTCGCCAAATGATTCGATGATTTCAGTAAGTTTAAAATAATTCTTGCAGAACGTGTTTACAAAGACTCTTCAATGACTTTTTTATAGTGTTTTTAATCCAGTAACTTTCCTTGACTATATTTTAAAGAACAAAAAGCATGTATACATTGCCCTTTAAGAATAAAATAAATCAACCTTTATTCAGAGTCCATGCAAAAGCATGCATTCATTAATTTATTATTGTTTTTCCATTACATTTCTTTTTATTTCATAATCATGATGCATATAATGAAAAGAACAGAGCCATTACAGTCATTTGTTCGGGAATCGTACCTTACATGGTTGCGCACACTTTATTTTAAGGTGTCCATAATACAAAATAATTACCTAGTAAGTACTTAGTAGTAGCTGTTGTACTTACATAAAACAAAATGTACTTACCATGTAACTAAGTACTTAGAGTTTGTAATTATGTAGATGTAACAGGCTGCTACTGTTACACATTTGTAACAAACTGAGTCTGTTACACAGCTACTTATGTAACCAAAAATTGTCATATATGTGCTGCAGACTTTATAAGACATTAGCTACTTAAAATAAAGTGTGTCAAGACTGTACTTAAGTGTACACTGGACAATGTATTGTTCCTCCCTTTTTGACTCGTATTTAGTGGCCTATCCCTTGCTGCAAGTAGAAACTAACTTTTAGTAGGATGTGGCCTTCTTTGCATCAGATGTGCCAGATGTATTTCATAAGTCATTCGCAGCCTGTCTCATAACATTAAATTTTTTCCAGGATTTATAGTACAGGCACCTCTTACAGGGCATTTTCCCTCCTGTCTTGAAATACTAATCAACCTGTAAAACTCACACTGCCGTACCAGAGTGGTGAAGCAAAAATAAACGGTGATCAGCCGGGCGTCTATAAACTTTGGGCACAATGCCCATATGCTCATATAAGTGCCACGGTGGTTCCTGTAACTCAACAATGACAAAAGTAAATATGCTGATGGTTGAATAACTACTGTAGTTTCATGCCGAGTAGACCTGTGTGCTTTATCAATCCTTAACAAGGAGCCAAGGTTTGACTGGTTAGCTTGGTCTGGTTAGACACTGAAAAATGCTGCAACTACATCAGTTTGTTGAATTTGGCATCCCATTCAAAAGTAACTGCATATTCTGGTGATTTTTAATAATACCTGTAAAAATAAATAATTGTTTTTATATTAGAAATTATATATATACAGAGAGGTTTATGGAAACTTGTTTCCACCATGATGGATGGATAGATATCGCAATTCTGA
>JAUMHR010000062.1:13921750-13942405 GCA_032361145.1 Enteromius fasciolatus | reverse complement strand
AATTTACAAAAATTAGATTTCAATTTCAGTAGCTGATACAGGCTTCCAGAGTTTAGAGTATTAATGTGTTTAAATAGTCTTATTTCAATATATTAAAAAATAATGTTCCTATTTTATTATAAGTTAGAGTGCTTGACCAGATCTATGACTTTATTCTAAAAAAAAAAAAGTGTCAGTGGTGTCTTGTGGGAAATCACCAGTGTAGACAGCTGACAGTCATTTTGTATGAAAAGTGACACCAGAAAATCATGCTTGTGTGTCACATTAAACCCATCTCTTCTCCGGTCTGTAATTATATGTGACAAAATAAAACAAACAGAGGGACAAAAGCAATGTGTCTCCAACCGTGGATCAGCATCCTGCATGCACATTTCAAATCCCACATTCGGGGAGTCAGGGAAGACTGCACAGAGGCTCTTCTTGTGTGTTTGATTTCCTTTGCATAAGACATGCTTCTCACATGACCAGATAATGTTCTTGTCCTCCAGCAGCTGGGCCAGACAGGTGGGAGCCCTCCCTCTCATTGGACAAATTCAGATGCCTGTGCCTACCTACAGAACTTTGGAGACAAGGGGTCTAATTGCTTTAAGCTGAGGGTAGATGAAGGAGAACATGTTCCAGAATGAACTTGAGACACGTCAGGGATGGCTGGCACTAATAGTTGACTAACAGCACTGGACAAGCTGTGGAAGGCATAAAGGCATCCATTAGAATTTCAAAAACAGTTTTGTAAAATCATAACAAATTAGCCACTATTGTGTCTCATAGCTGGTCTGTTAACATTATTTTACTTGAGACATCCATTTCTGTTTCTGCATACTCTATTTAATGTTTCATCAAAACTTACTTAGTCATTCATTTCAAGCAATCGAGAAGTGCTCCTGTAATCAATATTGTTTAAAAATTATTTTATCTCTTAATCCAGGCTTTGGCTAATTTTATTTATTTATTTTGCCTTTTTATTTGGTCCGTTTGTTTGTTAGATTGTGTCTTCATTATCTCTCTTTTTTTTTACAAGGTCAATTTGTGTTCAGAATGACAAAAAGCGATACAAATAATTATATATTAAGTACAATGATATTTGATAACAAATACATTATTTGAATACATATACTGTATTATGGATGATGTTTGAGCTTCAGTCAATTACATTTGTGATTGTAGTCCTTAATTAAAATCTTTTATTTTAGAGCTTTCATTAAAAACTCAAATCCGTCATGCTGTGCTTGATTATTAATTAGTATAACATAGTTTTATTTGGACTTTTATTCCATCGCTGTAGAAGTCTGCGTGTGGCCTGACATTTATGACAAGCCAAATAAACCGTTTGTCTCCAAGCAACTATAAAACTGAATAAATCTGTGATTTTAAAAGAATCAGTTGAATAAATGATTCAATGACTCACTTGTAAAATAGATATCTGCTTTGATCTGAAATGAATCAGGGTTTGAACAAATCGGTTGAATGAATGATGCAACTCACTTAAAAACAAAAAAGTTATTGTCATCTGCACTTTCAAAGACACACACACACACATATAAAACGATCATTTAATGACATATATACACTACGCAATGGCTCCATTCAAGTTTCCCTTCACATATCACTGGGGATAGTTATAGAAACAAGACAAATAGAAAGAGACAAATTGACCATGAGCTCGTATAATATATCTTACAGAGGAACAACAGTTTTGATGTCATATTTCTAAATGGAGAAGGAGCCAGAACCACTAATATGTCTTTGATGCGTGGGGTTTTCCATAACCAGATCTGGGGACGGAATCTAGTGACAGCAGGGCTTCTCATTATTATGCAATTAAGAGAGGTTTTTTTTTCTCTCTCTCTGGGTGTATACAGTAACTTACTCAAATAGAGTGTCTGGAATAATTAGGGCTAGTCTTGTCTGGTTTTGGAGAGCCGAACTGTCTGCCAGGAGATGCTTAAAAAAATGACGGAAAACCGGAATTTAATGGAACAATTTAGGGACAGTGACAAGAAGCACAAACAGTTTGTAAGGATAATGTGGCCAAAACCAAAGACTCTTTACAGAATTAGAAAGCGGTTACTCCAGCATACTTGAATGGCATTCCTGTAAATCTTTAGTGTGTACCTAGAATCTTGATTACCAAATACTCCACTCTTGTTGTAAGATGTTCATTTTACCATGTGATGATCATTGCCATGGCCATCGGCAAAGTCAGAGGTCAGAACAGGCTGTGACCTTGAGGTCAAGCCCTTATTAGGCCACCGCTGTTCTGCCATGACTGATTACCTGACAGCCCAATCAGTGAACAGAAACAGGGTGATGTATGTATTAGAGCCTGTGGTGTCATGCATAGATGTATGAGCCGAACGCAGACGGCAGCGCAACATCAGGACATCAACGCTAGCAGCGGGCGGCTAGACAGATGACTTTAGCACTTACTAGCACACACACACCACTCTCTCCTGCCCTAAAAAACTGGTTATTTATTTCTGGCAGTCACAAGAGTGTTCTTCATCCTGAACTTGACGACAGGTCTATACTAAGAATGCACTCTTTAGAAAGTCTCCATAGGAATCATCTTCTCTGATGTGGTTACAAGAGAGAACGGTTTGTTCGTCCTATCAGCGGGTCAGTGTGCTTGGACCAGTTGGGGTTTCTCATGGATTAGGGTGAACCAGCATACATAGAGATCCGTGTCTCCTGGCTCTACTCCACTGCAAAATTCCATAGACTTACACAGAAGTCATCAATCTTCCTCTGAGTCTAAAGGTTTTCCCTCTTTTATTTAACACCTTTATATATTCAAAACACACATCTATCTATCTATCTTTGTAGATGTAGTGTACTGTATATCTAGTGATGGTTCTATTGATCTTCTATTAAGTTTGTCTAGCTGAGTCTGCCTTTCTTTTTAATCTAAAATTGCTTTAGTTTTGAAAGAAAACATGCCTATTAAAATAATGCCTATTTTCTTTTCATTTAAATGAAAATTGCAATTCTGTATCTAATTTGAAATTCAGGAATTCTCAAAGGGGTCATATGAAGTGATTCATACCAAGCTATTGAAATGAATGGGTTTCATAGAACAGAGCAGTGTCCTGTGTGAAAGGGCCAAGTGTGTGTGCGTGTGTGAGAGAGAGAGACGGGGTCACATCACAGTGGTATTAATCGCACTGTGTCTGTCACACGACTCTGTTCCTCTTTCGGGCTTGAACTGATGATAAAACTATAAGGACATTATTAACTGTCTTAATATTTATTTTTTTATCATATTGCGATTATGATAAGGGGTGTTAAATTTCGTGTGCTTATGGCGTTCAGCCAATCACATGCACTGGGTCAGCTGGCAAATCAGAGCACACTGTGCTTGTCGAAAGGAGGGGCTTTTTAGAAAATTATGCATTTGACAGTAGCGGGGGATAGTACAAATTATTTGTTTTTTGAACATTAAAAGCAAGATATTCTGTTACACCAGATAGCGATCTTTAAAATCACATCATATGACCCCTTTAATTTAGCTTTGAATGGTGCAAAACACTGTTGGATTCATAAACACTGATAAACACAATGCACTACAGTTGGCTACAGCCAACAGGAAAACAAAACCATTCGGATTAAAACACATCTGTCTAGTGTAAACACAGTATGCTGGCTGTGGATTTAGGCCAGGTACACATCTGAACCCAATACACAAACTATTTTTACCCAGCTGACAACTGGAAAAGCACTTATCTTTGTAAAAGTCGAGCGGTATCGTTTTCCATCATTTAGAGGCGTTTTATGACTACTGTGAGGCTCAAGGGTGCTAATTAAAATGGAATTCGGTGCCTTTTACTATATTTCGCGACAAGGTTCTGCTGTGCATTTGTCAAATGGTGGTAACCGTGTTTTCTCAATTAGACAGTATAAAGCTGTCATTAGCTTTTCACTGAAAGAACAAATACTATGTCAACCGCCAAATTCCCTCACTTTTTGTACACGTGCAGCTTTGTAACTCTCTCAGTGATGTTTTTGCTGCATGGTTTCATGGGAAAGAAAAGACGCCATGGAGGTTTTTGAGCTGACTAATATCTCACACCCCAATAATGTGCGTCTGTTTTCAGCTATTTTCTCAGAATGAATAGACACTCCTGTCTGTGAGAACTCTGTTTAGTTTGGGGAAACATATAATGGCAAGCAATAAGTCTGGAAGAGATCAAGTGATCAGATGAAGAAGAATCTACTTAAAATTAAATGTTGCACAGTGGAGCAGTAGGCTTGATTTAACAGGATGTCACGGTTAATGACCTGTAGACAAAGACACGCTTGTGTCTGTGTAATAACTTGCATTTATATAAAGCAAATAAATCTGATGAGGTTAATCCAACCTTCCAAATTACATTTGAATACAAAATATTTGAATACAAAATATTTTGGTTGAAAATAGTCAAGATGTGGCAATTAATGTAATCATTGAATTAGAGATTTTACAGGATATTATTTAGTGTTTGTTTTAAAAGAGCAGTTAAAAAAAAAGATTACATTAAGAAAAAATAAGACTTCAAAGACAAACAAAACCTGAAATGTATGACATGACAAAGCTAAGATATAGCTAAGGAAATGAACATAATAAAAATGTCTCATATAAAATTTTTTATACGCAACTATATTTTTAATCAAAATAATTACCCCAACACACACATATTCCATACAATAATATACATACAATAATCATTTAATATTATTTTATATATTTACAATTAAGTACATTATATTTTATGTAATATTAATATTTGTATTTTTTTTTTTAAATAATACATTCTATCTCTAGGTGATTATTTATATATGGCTATGCAGCTGTAAATCTACACAGCTACATTATATTCATTATAATAATTTATATATGTATAGAATAATTACTTTATTAAATCATTATTAAAAGTCTCTCTTATTATACTTTATTATAAAGCATATATATATATATATAATTAGTGCTGTTAAAAATGAATCGCAACCAAATATGTGTACGTACTGTATATATTTATGCATGTATAAATACAGACACACAAGTATATATTGTGCATTCTATACATGCATATAAGCATATACATTATTAATATTATTTATAAATATATTTAATGCATAAACATACAATTTTTCATAAATATATACATGCGTTTATTTATATAAATAATAAATATGCACAGAACACATACATTACGTAAACCAAAACTTTTATTTTAAATTAATTTAATAATAATGAATTTATTATGCTTTCTTATTATATAAAACAGGAATCAAACTTTATATTTGCATCTGTTTTTTGCACAACTCATTCTATGCTTTTACAACAATCATTAAAAATGTATTTTTAGGCAATATTTCATTTCCACGTGTCCATGCTGAGATCACCACTGTGAAGAACATTGCAGAATGTTGCCAAAGGCACATCCCAATTTTTTTTTCTTTCAAGCCCGCCATCCGTTTCTGCAGGGTACAAAGCTGCCCTGCTATGAGGAGCATTTCCT
The DNA here is from genome assembly GCA_032361145.1 of Enteromius fasciolatus. Taxonomy (NCBI): domain Eukaryota; kingdom Metazoa; phylum Chordata; class Actinopteri; order Cypriniformes; family Cyprinidae; genus Enteromius; species Enteromius fasciolatus. The sequence goes on along the minus strand of JAUMHR010000062.1, from coordinate 13,936,910 downwards.
GTTTCCCCGACAGCCGTGATCTCAGGTAAGAGACCATTACAAGACTGCTGAGTTTGCTGAGACAGAAAGAAAGACGGTGGTTGCTCTTCAGGCAGCCGGCACTGTCTGCAGGTGGTATTGTTAAAGAACAAAGGCTAGACAAAGCAAATTCATGAGCGACGTCTATATTTCCAGGAAGACGCTTATGGAACAGACACAGTTTGTTCTGGTTTACCAGGGCAGCCGAGCAGGGGGTGAATAAATCTAATGCTTAAAAGAGGAAGCTACTGAAATGACATCTTCTGTTCATCAACTTCGTACTAGTAAGTCTGCAATTAACCATCAGGCATCATCCGTTATAGTAACTGTGGGTAGACAGACATTAATAATAGCATGTGGCTGTGATTATTGCAGGATTATGAGCAGAATACCTTTCTGTTGCACTGCAAAGTCAGACTATAACTATCAAAGGGGTCTCATATTTATGCAGAGCAGAAAACAATGAAACTGTCAAGTCAGACTCAATATGTCAATGATGGAAAAAAATCCATCTGGGCCATGTTTGTTGGATACAAACAAAATAAGTGTTTGTCTATTTCCTGGCTTCCTTGAGTGTGCTGTATTTTTTTTTTAAAGCACATTGTATCTCTATCAGACTGTGGCTTAATCTTAATTTGCCGGTCAATTCCGACGTCACTTTGAGTGATCGAATGAAAGGGAACCAAGATGCTAGTAAATGTGTGTGGTCTACTGTGCTTGACCACCATTGCAGCCCATTTTAAATGTTCCATGCATCAAGAAAAAAAGAAGATGAGACCTTATGATAAAACATTTAAGATGGACTGTCTGATGTCTTTTTTGGTCTGTTTTCTTCTTCTGTTCCAAGTCTCATGGGCTTCAGCAGTGAAGAGGGAGTCTAAAGACAGATGTGGATCATCAATAAAGATGATGTATGCGATCTTAAAGTTCATTTTACTCTGGTTACCAAATTCTACTCTTGTTCGCCATCAAGTATTGAGAAGTACATTTGTCACTCCCACCGCAGAAAAATGCCAAATAATGAATACAAAATACAATTAACTTAGTTTCAGATTACAGATAATATAATATAAATGTATCTTGTGTAAATAAAGTATAGAATGAATGATATATATGAATATATTTAAAGACGTTCAAATATCCACATCAAAAGAAATGTATATATAAAATGTAGATCAATGTAGATAGAGCAAGATCTGACAGATGCAGCACAGATACTGTATCTGTGGAGTCTAACCCACAAGAGGTTCAAATAAAATCTGTGCTTTTCACTACAGTACACATAAAGCCATTGCTTGGACTGAAGAACGGCCATAAAGTGGATGGGTGTTCTTTGGGCAGCTTGTGATATTGCTGTGAATCAGCTGACGTGTATTTGTTTTTAGGGCCAATAACTCAACCGTAACGCTCTTGGCTACTTCCTTGGCTTGTCACTTGGAACACGTTAAAAATGTGAACGTGAAAAGAAACACTTGGAAAATGGAAAACTACAATGGCAATAAGAGAAACTGAGAGGGTGAATAAAATCCAGATCAGAAAGCATACAGGGAGAGTTGTTAGTGAGCATGAGATGAAAGCTTATTTGGATTGGCGTGGGTGTCCATAAAACTGTTTTTATTTCCTTTATTCCTCATCAGTGCTGTAATGAAAGGCACAGATCATGTGGCTCTGGTCAAACTCACTATGAATGATTGAATACCTTGGCTGTTCTTCACTTTTCCTTTAAGTCTACAAGTCTCTTACAGCAATATACATGACCGGTTCTGCATCTTCTTAGTCTTGGGTTCAGACGTCACACCCCAGACCACCCAGTCCGGTCACTGGCCATTTGATGGATCCTGCACACAACATTGGAAAGCAGTTGCAATCATCACAAGACACAGTCAGACTGTTGTGCGTCATTCAGAATTCAATGCAAAATTTGACTAAAAAACAGCTGGATAACATTAATTTAAAAAAAAGGGAAGTAACACTCAAAAAGCCCATGAAAAAGTAATATATATATATATATATATATAGAATACTTCGATTACCAGAACACATTGCCTCAGTAGCTTAATTTAATTTAAATTCTCTCGTGTCTTGACAAGCAGCCAATTCTTCAATTCTGAATTAATTATGAATATAAATATATGATAAATTCTGCAATGGTTCTAAAACAAATGTGCATAAGCTCTGAAGATTCCATTTGCATTCATTTTAATTGCATCTTGATTAGATTACCATCCTTGACCTGGCAAACAATCCACTTCTCTTCTTCCAAGGCATCCCTCACCATCCACGTTCAATTGCTTTACCCAGAGATTTTACAGCTGCTGTGCTGTACAAATGGAGCATCTAAAGGGACTTCTCAGGATGTGGACTAACAGCTCTGGTCTGTTTGAACGGTGCGATAAAAGAAGAGAGGTTAAATGTGCAGGAAAGTAATTCTCATCCGAGTCATTAAGGATTCCAGTGGAGAGAGTAAATCCAAAGGGACCATCCTTTAGTATCACTTAGCCCTAGGGCAACATTATTTGAGGGCTTTAGTCCAGATACTGTCAGGGGTGAAAATGTGAAAGTGATCTTTCCACTTGTGCGATGAGAAAGAGATGAGCTGCTCTACAGAGGATTGATGCAGAAGCAGCCAAACCAGCTACGTTTGATTTGAACCGGGTGGCTGTGTATCGGAATGTGGAATCTCTGGAAGTTCTCTTGCTAAGTGAACATCCCCTGAATGGATTTTATACATTCTAGAGTATTTGCAATGCTATAAAGTCCCTTTTTTAGCTTATCAATGTAATGCAAAGATACAAATCAGATTTCAGTAGTTTAATAGAAGAAAAGAAATTACAGTATTTTGCTGTAAGTGTAACTTTAAACTGTAAAACCAAAAAACATTGTTACTGTATTTTTTTTGTAAAATACTGGCTGTCAGTTTTTCACCATAAATTTAATGGAAAAGGTCATAACTGAGATATAAACAGAATTCTGAGGGAAAAAAAGAATATAAAAATTGTGTTACAAAGCCACAATCTTGTCTCGTCGTGAAAAGAAAATGTAATTACAACTTTTTATATCACAGTTAATATACAAATTATATATAAGCATAATATTAAATAATAATAAAATATTTTTATTATTTTATTTTTTTATTTAGTGGTGGAAACAAGCTTCTTTACAATTAAAAAAACTACATTTATTACAATGAAATAATTTTATTCAAATAATCAAGCTCATTTAGTAATGAATTAAAATAATGAATAGGTTGATTTTATTTTATTTCGTTTTTGATATTATTCTAGTTTTTCTTCTCAGTTGCTTTGGATCAATTTTCAAAAGATTTTTTTTTCCTAAAAAAACAATTAAAAATAGTATCTTGTTCTCACCAGATATTAATTTCTTATTAATTTAAAGTGCCCCTATTATGAGTAATGAAAGATTCATATGTTGGTTTTTGGAGTCCTAACCAACAAGTTGTCATGCATGCACGGTGAAAAAACACTTTTATTGTCTTATACAGTAATTGCATTTATTTTTACCTTACTTGCTCCACGACTCCAATAACTTTAAATATGGTGTACTTTCAAATTGAATCGTTGCAGTATATGTTTTCATTCACTAAGAGCTGTGTTACGCACTGCATGAAAGGTCATTTTTAAAAATCCCCAATAGGGTCACTTTTAGCATGTGTGCAAAATGTTGTGTCTAATTGTCAGCAGTTCACGCAATAAATAATTACACATGGGTTGCTAATCAAAACTAAGTATAAGTGGTAATAACTTGATAAAAAGGAATAAGTCTTTACAACTTCTAAACATTCTTTCATTGTGATTGCTATCACATGCATTGGCCAATTTACTGTCACTAAGTTTTTAAAGCATAAATGTTTTGGGTGAGTTACTACACTTTTGCAGACATGGAATATAGTTGTGACATCCCATGGAACAGTTCATTTTACTAACAGTTTAGAGAATATTACGAAAAATGAGCCAAGGCAATAAATAAGTACAATGACATCATATTTGTTTAACACGTTTACCTAATTTGACAATTTCATTCTGTTCTGTGTGATTTCTGGTGCTGTATTCAAGTCATTTTGAAAGTTTCCATCACTTAACCTAGCCTTAAGTTTAAATTGTTCAAATAAACAAAACTTCTGTCATCATTTAATCAATAATTCATCTTTTTAATTATTATTTAAATTATAAGATTTTATAAAAACTTTAATGTTTTAATGTAGGGTTATGTATTGAACATTTATCTGCCTGTGATGTTTTTTTTATATTGTTGATAATGTTAATGCATATAGATGAGATTGGGCTGGAATTAAAATTTTCTTTATATTGTTTTTTCTTGGGGTACAGAACAAAATCTTTCTCCAGAAGCATCTGGACGTATGGAGGGGGGATGGGGGACGTTGAGATATCTGCTGAAGTGATGGCTTTTTTTCACCAGCAAAAAGATCACAGCTCATTTGTCAACCTTGTATTCCTGTGACAACGCATGAAAGGAAAATGGAGGTCTGTTATTCCATTCTGACATGCCAAACGTCATGATGTATTGTTGCATGATAAAATCCCTCATACAGATCTCACTTCAGAGCTGTGTCCATTGAAAAGCTTCTCAAGAATTCATGCAGAACAGAAAATGCTACAGTCGATTTAGATAATCAGGATTTATATATTTCCTGCTTTCCAGTATTTCTCATCTCTACTTTTTTTTTTAAAGAAATTAATACTTTTATTCAGAAAGGATGCATGAAATTTGTCAAAAGCTAAAGACAATCAGACTGTTGAAAAAGATTTGTGTTTCAAATAAATTACAGGATAAAAGATAAAAATGTTTTATGGTTTTCGCAAAAATATTAAGCAGCACAGCTGTTTTTAATATATATAATAAACTGAAATGTTTCTTGAGCACCAAATCAGCATATTTGTCACAGATCTGCCAAGCTCTGCACCCAGCCAATCACAACGTTCACTCTCCACTGAATTCTAATCACCGTCACCTGCAAATCATCACCACTATCAACAGCACTATAAAACTCCACAGTCAGTGTCTGAGCTCGTTTATACGAAGTGGACTAAACTCCTTGCTCTTCGATATTAAAAATATTTACCCTGTACTTACCTCCTTGTTCTCCTTCGTTCTGTCTCTCCTCTCCTCACGCAAACACTATAAGTCCTTTACACAATCTGACATGTGGATTGGATGGGGTTTTGGTTCCTTGCCGCTGTCACCTCTGGCTTGCTTAGTTGGGGACACCTGATTTCTAGTGATTACCGTCGTCTTGACTACAGACACCGTCTCTGCATTTGATAAATAAATCGTTTAATTCTCGTCATTATCATCACTCTGTTCTTCTACTTGATAATGTTCAGTGCTTTGCTAAAATCTGCATTGTTAAAAGCGCTATATAAATAAAAGTAACTTGACTTGACTTATCTCCAGTGTATGTGGTGTTTGGTCGTCTCACAAGACCAGCGTGCCTCCATTGTCTCTGTGTGCCTCTAACGCTCCATCGGAGCTGTAAACAGAAAGAATGTTATATTGCTAAATTTACCCACAACTAACCATCAAGTTCTCTGATACTCACCCTGAGAGTTCTCGTCATCCATTGTCATATACTCTGCTGTGAAAATAAATATCTTTATTCAACGTACCTCCTACGTAGAGTCCGCTTCCATAACAATACTAGAAGGATTTCTGAAGAATCATGTGACACTGATGAAAAATAATAAAATAAAACAGAAATAAAATACATTTTAAATGTATTTAAAATACAAACAATTATTTTAAATTGCAATTACATTTTATATTTTTTTTTCTAAAATTTTTTTAGCTTTTGCCAGTGCTGTGCTGAAAAATGTGAAATGCATATAGTCAAATGGGGGGTGGGAAACGCAAGGCCTTAAGATATAAGTTTTTATTTTTTTATTTTAGAACACTGTTGCAGTGCACTGTTGCAAAAGACACAAGCTGTAAGCATCTACATTCATACAGTATTAAAAAATAACACAAAATTATATGAATTAAACGACACCTTGATGTGCATGTTTTCTTCTGAGAAATCGCATTGACTCCAAACGTTTGTCTTAATTTCTTCTTTGTGCACTTTTTAGCGAAACATGAAATATGTACCAACAAGTACATATCACTGCAGTTTCCAAAAGAAATAGAAAAACAAAAGAAAACACTAGAGCCATTAAAACTCTGACACCTTTTATTCCTTTTCACACAAATTTAGAGTTTTGATTAATAAAGCATAATTTTTACATAATTTTATGACTTCAAAACAAGATTTATATGCTGGAATATTTGAAAAATGATGCTTTTGAACGTCAGCATCACGCATTTCCAGCTTCATATCTGGGTTGATGTTTGTTCGGTAGCTCACAAAGTACAGAGACGTACTTGAGAGACGAGGAGCTCCGGTTTGAATCTGGTGTAACTACAGTTTCGACAAAACAGATCAAATCTGTGTAAAAGGAAGTTGAAATGGCACGATTGCAATAACAACTTTATATCAGTTTTGTATTTGTTAACACTATCAGGTAGGATTAGGGTTTGATTTGTTGTAGGGCATATCTCCAACATGATAGAGCATTAACTTATAGCAACAGTCCCTGGATATTTAACATAATAAAAACACAGCAATATATGCTTATATCAATGTAATAAAATGTGCAAGGGTTCACGTCTTGAACCTGTGTTTTAGCGCTACTCAGTAGACATTTCTCTTTGGAACTGTGGCGAAACGTGCAGTAAGCGGCGTAAAAATGGTGTTGCACAAAAAGTGCACAGAGTTACATATTTTTTGAGACCAGGTTGGAATAAATTAAGCTCAAACCCAAGCGTTATGATGTTCTCAGATAATCTGGAACTAAAAAGCTGCAAGTCTAGTCTTTTGTGTGCATAGCAATCTGTCAAGCGTTTCACATCAGAAACGTGTTAGCTTGTGTGAGCAATAGCATACACATGGCTGTTAATGTAATGGGATAAACATTCAACTTCACTCCACTATTCATCACTCCCAGTTTATTTCTAGACAACTTTGGAAGTGGATGCAGGGGTCTGTGAATGACATTACACCACAAACAGGAAGAGCGTGGAACGATGATGACTTTTAAGAGAGTTGGACGTGTTAAAATGTCTGGCTATCTTACTATCTCTCAGAACCACACTCAACACTCTTTGCCTTTTGCATGTTCATATAGCTTGTGCAGTTGAAATCCATCTCACTCGAGCCATTGGAATAAACACAGAATTAGAAAGCTCTGCCAAGAGTGCCATTGGAGAAAATGAGATGTCATAATTCACATGAATTTATAACAAAGCCATGTCAGGCGTGAATGAACGATGCTGAATTTATTCATACACATCATTTGTGGATTAGTAACTGGTCTTAATTGAAACCATCTTGTGCAAGTCGGCCCATCGCGTGTCGGGTATAGTCAAACAGGGCCTGATGCGTTCCAGTCCCATAATGTTCGGTGAAATATGAAGAGCACTGGCACTTTCAAAGGGGGAATTATGGGTCTTTATTTTTCCTTGAGGAACCAGGTTGGTAGGTTTTGTGGTGAGAGGCAGAGCAGGAGGTTTTGATGGAGACTGAGTCTGTTGGTTTTGCACCTCTTTTGCATTTTGGCAGTTATGCTGCATTTGGGCTTGTGCGGACTACTTTTATGCTGAACCTAATTACTCGTTACATCTATTTCATATCGCAATTATTTCTCGTAGACCTCATTTTGATTAAACAGAAAGCAAAAGGAGACTGTATACAGTGTTGTTTTGTCTTCTAGAGTTTAAGTGGAGACATCAGCAATTTGTTTATATGGTTTATATAATTTCAATATGGACTCTTATCACTGTCTATAATTTTTTAAAATGTTCTTTCTATTTCTATTTAATCTGAGACAAAGTATATAGTTAAAATTATAAAATAAGCTGTGAACACTCCTCAACCCAGCAAAAGAAGAATGATCTGACAAATAGCACAGATCAGGGAGAAAAAAACATTATTAATTACATTATTAATATTAAATGTGGTATAATTAATTGTCCCTTACTTGTAATTAGTGACTAGTAATTTACTTATTTATTCGTGAGTCTAGTCACTCGCTAATAAATAGACACTCATAAGTAACTTATTACTTATTTACTGGTAATGTATTACTTTATTAGTAATTTATTGTGCTAGGGGAATTAAACAGTCTATAATTTTCTCTTTTTTTCTTTCTTTCTTATTAGTGTTTAGTTCTATTTAGGAGAACTTAAGGATAAGCATCTGAGACAAAGTTGATAGATCAATTTATAAAATAAAAATAAAGAAAATAATAAAATAATGATAATAATCCTTTAAGAAAATTAAATGTTTATTATTAAATGTGGCATTATTAATTACCACCAATTTGCTTCTAGTAATTAAGGCAAATTAATAGATTGAAAATTGATTTTGATATTTGTGACAACTCATAAAGTGTGCTCAAATGGTTTGCAATCAAATATTAGATTTCATTATGAACCAGCTGTTTCATCTGCATCTATTTATATTTCATTTTAGGAAAAAAAAATGAATTCAGCTGAAATGCAACAAAACCTAACTCAGAGATAAATGAATTCTCCTAAGCTATAAATATAATAAAATATAGAAAACCTAAGCCCAGGACATTATTAATTATTAATTTAGACCCAAGAGCTGCAGATGATTTATTGTGCTAGGCGAGGTTAAATAATATTGATGTAAAAACAAACAACCACAAATTGATTTTTGTATCGTCTCATAAAACCTCAAAGAGTCGTGCATCCAACCTCTTGCAGCTGTCTCGCTTTGTTTCTCATTCCTTCTCTCTCTCTTTAACACATACACACATGGGACGCCCATGTCTGCTTTTCGCCCCAGTGTACATGCCTATCAATCTCTATGATATATTCAAGTAGGAGACAAATTGCCCCGCGCCTGGTCTGCACCCAGTCAGCCTGTCTGGCGTGAGCTCATTGGTGGCCTGCTCTCTCGTTTGTCTTTGACAGTCGCCTGTTGTTCGCCACCAGCGCTATTCATCTCAGTGTCAGTCACTAAATAGGAAGTCCCACGGTGAAGACCTGCTCATTAATATAGATCTGATCACAGCCAGACAAAAGATGGAGTGTGTGGATGCCTTTTCCACTCGTGACCCAGGTGAGAAACTATCTCACATCACAGAATCGTCTAACAGACAAAACACAGCTGGCTGAAGTTGAGAAATGAAATGAATGAGGAAATAATATGCAAATCTGTCAAAGATACCTATTAAAAATGCATTGAAGTAATAGTAAGTAAAGATATTTTCCTATAACTTATACTTTTTTAGACTAAACATTACATTTTGAAACAGCACAGTTTAGTTATACCTGAACATCTTTCAGCAAAAGAAAAGCACAGAAACTAAATAAATATCAAGTGGACATTGTTGAAAAATCACTAGAGGCAGACCTTTTCATGAAGTGGGAAGAAAAAAAACGGCAGGCAACTGAACCTTCAGATACTAATACATTTTTCATAAAAATGTTTTTTTAATGATGACCTTTAAACAAAGAGACAAAGCAAGAAGGAAAGAAAAAATACTTTCTTTAAACAATACAATCAGTCTCATACTAATACTATAGTAAATACACAATCTATAATCATTTACTCACAATTATGTAATTTCAAACCTGACTTAATATCTTCCGCAGAACACAAAATAAGAAATTCAGAAGAATGTTTCAGCTGTTTTTGTCTAACTAATTTTCATAAAACAAGAATTTATACTATTTATTACTAGTTTATGAATACCTAGAATTAATTTTGTTTTATCAATTGTATTTTGGGGGGCTTAAAATATATATAAATTAATGCAGTAAAGGTTTGAGAAAAAGTATGCAAAAAAACTGTCCAAATAAATGTATATACATACATATTAATTATCCATATACACGCACATACACACACAGACTCACATACAGTATACTGTTTAGCTTCCCCAACACACTTACATTTGTGGTATTATTCAGTGAATGAATACCGTTACTTCAAACAGTAGAACTGAATTTCGAGATGCTGTCCCACCGGCATCATGGGATTTTTATGGAATCGTTGCTTTCAGACCTAAAATAAAATCTGGTTCATTTGAGGTACAGTTGAGAGCTGAAATGACCATTCATAAGTCACTTGTGGTTTGATAATGTTTGGTTTGCAAATTGATTTTTGATGGATGTACATTTAAATACCCTTAAGAGACCTGCTTATTACATTCACTATGCAAGTCCACCACCAAAGGGCCAAGACATACAACAGGACTGCAATTTTTTTGTCAGAGTCACGGCTGGAAGCCTACATTGTAATTTACACCTTTATTAATAACATGCCTTCGCTTTTCTACCCCTCTCCATCTCTCTTTTTATATCTCAAAGATTTCGATACAACCATCTCCACCATGTTTTATCTATCTATCGATGTATTCATTATAACTCACTGTTTGACTCCTTTGTGCTTTTAAAAGCTGTGTTATCCGTCCTCGCTCACTGTCCCGGTTCACCCTGCGCTCACAGCACCTCTTCTCTGGATCACAGCCAAACAGGCCAGCCTTAAAAGGTTTCCCGCTTACCGGCGCTGACAAAAAAAAAGGGGTCAAGTTTGAAGCGCTCATCTTGTTATCTCTTTTAAGCCAGCAGCAGTCTGGTGGCTTCAACACTATTATCACTTGTTTGACCATGTATGAGTAAAGCTGCATGGGGAAATATTGCGCTTGGCAGTGGAGCAGGGATTTTACTGGGGCCAGGAAAAGCGCCTCATGTGGCCATGCCTGTTTTCTTTCATTTTCAAAGGCTGTGCGTGTGCCAAAAAGAGGAAGAAGAGTCAGGCAAATAAGACAGTGTTTATTCTAAACTTCCATCATCTTACAATCTATGTGCACTACTGTTCAAACGTATTATATTATACTATAATATACTATACGTATTATACTATATTTTTGTTTATTTGGTCAAAAATATAGAATCTATAATTGTGGTATATTATTACAATGTAAAGTAACTGCTTTGTATCGTAATAAATTGTAAAATGTAATTTATTCCTCAGGTCATAGCTGAATTCTCAGCAGCCATTACTCCAGTCTTATGTAGTGATGAGAATTTGGATCATTTTACCGATTCTGACCTTTGAGTCTCGTTCAACAAAATTAACAAATCTTTTTTCAAGTAATTTCATTCTGACTGGACTAATTTCTGATCGTACTGGTGGGTCATTTAAACCAAAATTTGCCGGTGTTATATTTAGTTACATTGATATGTCAGTAGGTGTCTGAAAACTGTCAATCTTTATGTTAACCAGTACCTAACTAGTCTTCTACCACGCTACAATCCACTACGCTCCCTAAGATCGCAAAACTCTGGACTGTTGGTAGTACCAAGGATAGCAAAGTCCACTAAAGGAGGTAGAGCTTTTTCACATTTGGCTCCCAATCTCTGGAACAGCCTTCCTGATAACGTTCGGGGTTCAGACACACTCTCTCTGTGTTTAAATCTAGATTAAAAATCTTTTTAGCCAAGCATTCGAATAATGCATCCCAACTTTTCCTGCAGTTATATCTGATCAGATGTTCATTATTAATCTTTTAGCTCTGGTTTAACAAATCTTACTTTTTTAATAATTAAAACATTTATTAATTTTGTTCCTATTTGTTCTGTTTCTGTTCTGATTGTCATCCCATGGTAACTAGGAATTCACAAGCTCCAGCCTGGATACAGAACACTTAAGAAGAAATGATGCCAACCCCACAGAGGACTTCAGATGATGCCAACCGTGAAACAACACACAGCATTACAGAATTCTGCTACTAATTTATAATGTTACTTGTCTGTTCGATTACGTCATTAATTTGATTTACCTCACACCTACGCCATGTGTACATGTACAAGCTGCTACTACATATACTGTAAAACATTACTTTGGTGTAAATCTGCTTTGCAATGATATGTATTGTGAAAAGCGCTATACAAATAAAAAAGGGGACATTCATTCAAATGACTCATACAAAAATGGTTCAGTCAGAAATAAAATAAGTTACTGTCCTTATGAGTGACTCACTGAGTCATTCTCTCAATTGATTTGTTCAAAATCAGATTTATATTTAGTGTCACGAGTGTTGTGTTGCTCAGAGATACAACGAATGCATATATATGTATATCTTAAGGAGCTGTGTGCCTTTTAAGACAGCAATCCTGCTGCTACAACACTTCACCCCCTCACAAAATCATTTCATTTGAGGCTGTGAATGTGAAAATCACACACATTTAAAAATACCTGGATTAATTGGGTTTCTTTTTCTTTCCAGTGTCCATCTATCTCTTCAGGGACTCACTAAAGTACTCAGCATCACCTGAATAATGGGCTGGTCACTGAGAAGAAAAAACACAACCAAAGGGCTTTTGGATATTAATGATATCTTCAGTCCTCTAAAGCAGAACCAAAAAACAGACACCTTGAAATTTCCATATCGGCTGGAGGATATGGATAAGTGTGATATTTCACACTCTCCCACTAATAACATTGCAAAGTGATATGAAAGACTCTCCTTCATGGTCATCTGAGAGTGCTGCGACTGACTGAAGGAGGATGGCACGTTATTCTGAACCACAGCTGCACTGAAATCAGGAATATCTTGATGGGACGCAGAGCAGCAGAAATTCCTTTTGGAAATCTGTGGCTAATTAGCCATTTCAGACAGACCTAAGGTGGGTTTAAGTTAAGCCTATAAGGTTTATGGGTTATACCTGTTTTTTAGAATTCCTCAAATCTGCCAGAATTCTCTCCTCATTATTTAGGTTAGGCATTATTCCCATTGCCAAGATTCCCAGATGCTGCTGATGCACAGCTGGAAAAAATGAGCTCATGGTTCTGTCTGGGAGAGACTCATCCACCAGAAAATGTCTTACTCTGTGAATGAATAACTTATAGTGCTGTCATTCAGCTCAAATACAAGTCAAATGCACGCTAACATCATTTAAACATTAGTTTAGATCAAGGGTTTTATATTTTTTTATGATATGTACCAACTACCTTAGATATCTAGGCAGCTACACTACCATTCATGTTATTTTTTATTATTTGAAAGAAATTAATAATGAAAATGTTAAATTGATCAAAAGTGACATTAAATACATTAATAATAAAATATTTATGTTTTAAATAAATGTGGTTCTTTTAAACTTTCTATTTTTCAAAAAATCACAAAGACATTTATTATGATTTTCACAAAAATATTAATAAACAAAGCAGCACTTCTTTGCATCGATAATGATTAGAAATGTTTCAGCACATTAGAATGGTTTCTGAGGGATCCTGTGACAGTCATGACATTAAAATATATATTATATATTACAATGATAATAAAATCTTTGACAATAACAGTATTACTGTATTTAAGATCAAATAGCCTTGGGGACTTATAAATAAAACATTTAATTATATTAAAAACAGATGTCTTTCAAATTTTTAAAACTTTAAACAGACTGTATATATTTTATGTATACTTCTAAAAAATAAAAATATCAAAATATGTATGAAATGTTACAGTACCTACTAATATTTAAAACATCTAATTATCTTTAAATTAAATATTATTTAATTAAATAAAAAAACTTTAAATGGACTTTATATATTTTGTGTATAATTATAAAAATAAAATATGTATGAAATATGACAGTACCTCAAAAATATCTAATTATCTTTAAAGTTGCTATTACAGTTTTTGTTTACTCATTGAAAATGTTTCTAGATCTTTGTATCATGTTCAATATGTGTGTATTAATTATATATATATATATATATATATATAGTTTTTTCTCAAATACATCACACTTTACTAGGCTCTGCACAATAAAAAACTATTAACAGATTAACTGCAGGCATGCGCAAGAGCATAGATGCACATAGACTTGTGACTGAGAAAAAGTTTGACTGAATTAATTAAGAAAACAAAGAATAGAGAAATAAAGAAAAACATGATGAAAGAAAACTGTAGACGGACCCAATTTCAAGACCCCCCTCCTCCTGCGGAAAGATAAATCGTCTGAACCGGTCCTGAACCTTATCACTGTATGAACTGAAAGACAATCACTTCATTAAGATTCCCAGCTCGTCTATCCCCCTCTTCCCCCCGCTGTTTATTAAGTCTAGCTCTATCGGCATGGCACTTATCTCTGTTTTCATGTCTGCAGAATGTTTATTGTCATTTCAAGCTTGTTTTCTGTGACTACAGGGAGATTGTATTCCTCTTGCTGTCATTATTAATCATGAGAGGAGGAATTAGATTCACCAACACAATCACGGCAGTCATCCGTTCACAGGTCTTTTCAAAAGTGTTTTTTAAAGTGTACTTTGCTTTTGTAATCAGACTGGCTCGCGAAACGCTTGACTTGCATATGATTATTAACATGCTGTTCAGAAAACTATGATGTAGCACCTTTGATAGGAATTTCACACATGAGTGAAACTGGCTCCAAACAATCAAATTTTTTGAATTTTCTCAGTGTTTATCCGTGTCTGGTTTATTTTCCAGGTCCGTACTGTGTGAAACCAATAATGAACTGACAAAACTGATGTCAACGGTTACACAACGCTGAACGCCTCACCTGTAGCTTACACTGGGAGTATGAGACCTCGTGCTAAACCCAAATATTAGGGTTGAGCGTTTCTACCCCTTTTCCCATGATGTAGACAGTGCTAACACCCTTTCCATCATTCTAGGCATGTTTACAAGTGCTACAGCCACAAGATCGTCCAAAAAAATTTAAGCTTAATATTGTTTGAAGCAAAAAGCATTATTTTTTCTCCATAGAACTGTTTTTTATGTATAAATGTAAACCTTTCTAGTCAGACCTATCACGAGCCCTTAGATTAAGTGGTAAAATATTCATTAGTAGAACACAAGTGTGCTTTAAATATTGTATAATATTTATATTAATATTTTTCTAATGTTATTTGTATGTTGTTTTTGTTTTTCAATATTTTTCCTATGTCGAACCATACTGTAATTTTCATTTGTCAACAACCCATATATGCTGATATACACTATATTACCAAAAGTTTTCGCTCACCCATTCAAATGATCAGAATCAGGTGTGCTAATCACTTGGCCTG